>ML782487.1:773660-806982 GCA_009831015.1 Picea engelmannii | reverse complement strand
GGCAAAATACAATAAATGATGCTCTAACTGACAAAACGGAGCAAGCCAATAATCGCCTTCTTTGGACAACTGAAACTAAGTTGTCTGGAGCTTAGTAGTTGGAGGGGATAATCATGAAGAAAACCCGTCTTCCCGATTTGTCCATCACTGGCTGCCAATGCCATAACCGCCAACTCACCTTGCGTTTTTGTGAAATACTGAGTGCTGGAATGAGTGTTGGATCGGGTACCAGAACGAGTGCTGGAACGAGTGTCGGATCAAGTGTCGGAACTGGAAAAATGGTGTGTTTTGCCCTGTAACAATAGAAAAACAAGAATTAACTCTTGGAAATCATAGAACATGAATTACACATACTTTATGGCGACCATACCATTTTATCATGAAATTCTTCAAAAAGATCCTTCAAAAGATGAAAAACGCATATATACATATGGAAAAAGTGTATAATAACCATCATGAAAATGATCATATCTCGGGCTCAACATTACCCCTACACTTACGATTTTGCAGGTCCCACTGCAAACAAAAAGAAGCTACCCCTCGTGACTAGGCTTGTTGAGGAGGATCAGCTTTGGAAGCCTCTCCTTCTTGTTGTGTAGACTTAGCCTTGTGCCTTTTGTGTTGCTTTAGCTGTGCTCTGAGGCTGCAGTTAGATTTGGTCATCTCATCGACCAATCATTGAAGAGAGATAAATTTTGTTTGAAGGACTGCATTGTCATGATGAAGGTGTTTATCTGTTGTCTTCCTCTCTTCCAATTGTTGGAGAAGTCAATGGTTTTCCTTTTGTAGCTTTTCTATAGTTGGGGAAGAATCAGTGATCTCCGAGGAAGGCTTGGGTCCTTTGAGAGATGTGGACAATCTATCAGTTTTAGGATCTAGATTGGGCATGGGTAAAGTAGGAGTGATGGGAGATCGGTAAGGTGAGGTAGGTTCTGATTTTGTTTTCCTTGGTGGCTCTAATCCATCTGCAAATACTTCCCTAAGTTGCTTATGAGGGATCTCATGGTCAAAGGATACTTAGATCGGATCTGAAGTAGGTGGAGGTTTTGCATAAGGTTTGGTTCTTGTGCTTCGGGTACTCTTTCGAAAGGGTCCTTTACCAAATCAATTGGCTCCTCTCTTGTTTGTGGGAATGATGGGAAAGTATTGTTGCATTACTTCTTGAATCTTTTTAGGTGTAGGATCAAGAGAGAGTGACGGCATTGGGGGGTCAACAATAGGCTTTTTTTGGTCTTTGCTCTTGGTCTTTTTACCTGATGAAGAAGTAGGGATATCAACAAGATTTTGGTATTGTTCCGACAAAGAGAGGGTTTGTGCAAGGGAGTTTGGAGTGCTTGGAGAGCGAGGCTTGGATGGAGAGATAGTTTTTAGGCTAAGTGGTTTTTTGTCGGTCTTAACTGTCAAGTGAGGGTTTGCAAATTGGTAGATAAAGGCATCCCAATTTTTCCCCTGTTTCTCTAACTCGGCTAGAACAAGGAGCTTGATCAAGCCATGGTGGAAGAGATTGTTGTGGGGATTAGTCACATTTTTCCTCACTTGAGAGGACATCTTCTCCAAGCTTTTGAGAAAATAGAAGGGGAATTTTAAGGGTTTGTTGAACAGAAAATGAGCCAACAATCTAAAATGACAAGCTTTGAAAGTAGAGTATCTACCTTCACATGTAATTAACCTTGTGATGACGATGAGGGGATTGACCAATTATTCCTTTATCCACTCCTTAGCATACCCTTTTTCTCTTGAAATGCTCTCAAATTCGGGCTTAAACACCCTATTGTAACTTGAGCGTAACAATTGGTGGTTTTTGAACCATCTATCTCCCATTCTTGGGAGCTTTGTTGCAGCAGCAATGGATTCTTCTGTGACTTCAAAGGTAAGAGACCCTACATGTGTTGTCTTACCATCAAAACCAACTACAAATTGCATAGAGAGGCCGTCATTGTGGCCCTGCAAGCTAGACAAAAATGGCCCCCAGCCTGCGTGCACAAACACCTCCTTGCACTGTGCAAATTTAGGAATGGAAAACAAGTCTGCATAGGAGGAGGGTTTGTATCTCCTGGGCATTGTGACAGAGGAAAATTTAACCAAGAAAGGGTGCGAACAAACCAGGAGATGGCATGAATTCATCACAGGCCGAATGCATTGAGAACAGGGGACGAGATGGCAGAGGTTGGGCGTGATTTCTTAACGCAGAGGAGAGCAATTGGGAAGGGAAAATGAGATAATAGAGTGCCCAGCCCGATTTTGGATTCTCTTATAGTGGAGTATGTTGCCCACATGTGCACGCAAGCTGCCACGTGTGGGAAATTCGAATTCAATGGCAAGCTTTGGGGCAATGTAGTAGTGTGTGGTTAGATCAATTTCCAAGTCTTCTGACTTGGACATTAGATCATAAACGTATGAAGCATCTTTAATCAATGCTTGAAACCAATTCAATTGAATGATTGAGTTCTGGTTACCTGGAATCTAGGACAGTTACTGGTGTGTATGGCACTTCGTTTGGCACTTCAAATGACATCGCATATGGCACTTCATCCGGTACCTCATACAGTAATGCATCTGGTACTTCTGTGTTAAGTGCATTTTCACCTCTTATAATGGATAGCCTGCAAATTTAAAGTGTTTTTGACAACCACAGTGGTTAATGAGCAGAGGCAAAATGCTCCATGCTCACCCAATCTTCTTGTATATGACATGTGATGTCAAAAACCTATAATGAACGGGTTATAGCAAGAATAAAATGTATTGTCAAACCTACAACATGCAGCTTGTAATGAATGATAAACCAATAAATAGTGGTCTGTTAAGTATGTGTTCAGTAATTTATAGCACACAGGAGTTTAAGCATTTCAAAAATAATGTGACTATCAATGTAATAACTTGTATCATAGAAATAATACAAAATTATTGCAAAGACTTATTTCTCTAGGCAATGATCATTTGTCAGCTCATGAACCCCTCCCCCACACCTAAGTATTGTGACACCTCACAATCAAAAGTATAGGAAACTAGTCAGTATCCCTCAATAGCCAAAGATTTATAGTATGTCAAGTGTAAAGATAAAATTTCACAGCTTGGTCTGACGAGACAGTTAGAAGATGGCCCCACCTATAGGATAAGAGATCCTATATATAGATAAGAAGAGGTAGGAAAGAGAGTTTCAAGATAGACTTAGAGTCATTTCCCAATGGAAAGTTGATGAGATTCATTAACCTTAGCTTAACCACACATACTCCATGTCATCTGTGTCTACAAGTAATTTCGTACATCAGGACAAGTTTAAATTTATTATTTATTTTTGTCAGATTATCATCTTCGCTAGGTAGAATGCCTCACTACCAGCAAGCTTGTTCAATACTCTGGCAGGTTTACCTAGTCATACCACAGGCCGGTACCCACTACTAGCAAACATGTTCAGTATCCTGGCAGGTTAGCCTCTTAAACCCTCAGAGACTGGCCCTCCATCCTTTAAGAATTTAGTATAATATTGCTTATGCAAGAAGATGGGGGAACAACTCTTAAACAACTTTTTCTTTCTTTTTATTTTTAATTGGGATGGTATTTATGTTAGAGGATGACTTTCCGTTATATTCTTAGTGATTGTCCCGATGTAAGGGGTACTTAAGCGGACATGGCCTATCTAAAGATATGATATAATCAAGCTATTTAGTGTGTAGTGGATGGTACCATTGAGAAAGAACATAAAGGTATCTCTAGGCTCAACTTACTTTCTTCTTTTATAATTATTATGATGTGTCCATGACTAATTGCTAATTAGACTGCCTTGTTACTCTTTGATAAAGACACTTGACTTACTTACTTAGGTTTCTTGGAAAAATTGTACGAGAGACCTCTAGGCTTGATAGTTACGGTATCACTTCCTTATACAGTGGTGAAGAGTTTCAACAGCAACTGCTTTAGAATGCCTTAAAAAATGAGAATGTTTGCAAAAATACGGCTAACTACAGTAAGTCAATATTCATTTGATGGTTTAGCAGACACAAAATTCAAGTATAACAATGTTTTGAAGAAGAATCCTTGAAACTGTGTACTCCTGGTGAAATAAATACTTACAGAAATATCTAGAATTGCCTTATTAACAAAATTCAAAAACTATTTACATATATACAGTAGGAAACTCATAAAAGTTTTCAAGAACAAGGGGGGACTTCCCCATCTACTAAGGCCAATGCCTTGTCAGTTGTCATGACCTGTAGAAAATCTTCTCTAGAAATGGGCTTATGATAAAATTTAAATCGGTGTCCATTTACCACAAAGGAGACTTGTCCATCATCAATTGTTTTAATTTTTATAGCTCCATTGTCATATATAGTGTCTACCTTGTAAGGGCCCAACCACCAGGTGGTGAGCTTGCCTTTGAAGGTTTTGAATCGAGAATCAAACAACAGGGCCCAGTCACCAGGCTGGAAGTGCTTCTTCTTAATAAATTTTTCATGCCACTTGCTCCTCTGGTTTTGGACTAATATCGTTCGGTGGATGGCATCTTGCCTAATTTCATCCAACTCATTTAGTTGTAGGGCTCGTTTCTTTTGAGCCTCATCCAGGTTCAATCCTAACTCTGTGGCAATATGGAAGGTCCTTACCTGGAATTCTATAGGTAAAAGTACTTGTTTCTGGTACACTAACTCATAAGGGGTATGCCCAGTGGTATTCCTCCAGGTAGTCTGGTATGCCCACAAAGCCTCTGGGAGCCTATCATCCCAATCATGGTGATGTAACTAAATGGTCTTGGTCAAGATGGCTTCTAGAACTTTGTTTGTGGATTATACCTGACCATTGTCTTACGGGTGGTATGGAGAAGATTTACGATGTTTAATCCCATATTTCTCTGTTAGCTCTTTCATCATCTTGGAAGTAAATTGAGTGCCTTGGTCGGTAAAAATTTCACAAGGGACATCGAAGCAGGTAAAGATGTCTTCATAGATAAATTCGACAACAGACTTCTTTGTGGCCCTGAATAGGGATTTTGCCTCTACCCATTTGGTGACATAGTCCGTACAAACCAAAATATAGTTCTTCCTACGGGACATGGGTGAAATTGGTCCTACAAAGTTGAGGGCCCATTTTTCAAAGGGTTCGATCATAACTTGGGCCTGTAAAGGCATTTCGTCAGATGATGTAGGTCTTCCTATCCTTTGGAAACTATCACAACTTCTCACATACTTGGCAGCATCTTTGAAAATGCTAGGCCAATAGAAACCTAAATGTAATACCTTATATGTTGTGTGTTTGTCAGAGAAATGGCCACCACATGGTCCATCATGACAACTTCGTAGTATATCAGGTACCTCGTCCTCTCAGACACATCTACGAATAATCAAATCAGGACCTATGTGAAAAAGATCATGACCAACCCAAGAGTAATTAGCACTTTATGTAATAATTTTCCACTTTTCATGAGGTGACAAATGAGACAGTAACTTCCTAGTGGCCAGATAGTTTTCCATATCTGCAAACCATGGGGTATTGACAGAAAGGGAAAAGAGGTGCTCATCTAGGAAACTATCATCTACAGGGATATCATCATCCTCATTTTTTATTCGGGAAAGAAATTCATCTACTACATTATCTTTCCCAGGTCGGTCAAGCACAGTAATATTAAATTCTTGCAATAACAAGAGCCACCTAGTCACTCGGCCATTAGTTATAGGTTTTTTCTTGAGGAACCTAATGGTGGAATGATCGGTGTGTACAAATACTTCATAAACTGTAATGCAATGACAAAACTTGTTAATAGCATGAACAACTACCAAAAACTCTTTCTCGGTGACTGTGTAGTTTAACTCGGCAGGGGACAAGTTCTTGCTTACAAAATAAATGGCATAGGATTGTTGGTCTTCTTTCTGCCCTAATACCCCTCCTATTGTTGTGTCAGAGGCATCAATGGATATATGAAATGGGAGAGTCCAATTGGGCCCTCTAAGAACTGGTGCCATAGACAACTTAGCTTTCAAGGTTTCGAAGGAAGTTTGACACTCCTTAGTCCAAACAAAATCAACATCTTTTATCAATAATCGAAACATAGGTGCAACAATCTTTGTAAAATTTTCAATAAACTGTCGGTAATATCCAGCATGTCCAAGAAAGATTCTCACCTCTTTCTGAGTCTTGGGGGGTGGAAGTCTAATAATGACCTCAATCTTTGCAGGATCGACTTTTATTCCTTCAGATGAAACATGATGTCCTAGAACCACTCCTTCAGTTAACAACATTTTGCATTTTTCATGACTTAGAGATAGGTTCATTTCCTGGCATTTGATGAGGACTTTTTCTAAGTTGTATAAGGCTTCCTGGTAAGTGTTGCCATAGATTGTGAAGTCATCCATGTATACCTCCACACAATCATGAATATGATCGGCAAATATCCCTAATACTTCTCGTTGAAATGTGGCAGGAGCATTACACAATCCAAATGGTAAGACCCTATAGGCATAGGTGCCCCAAGGACAAGTAAAGGTAGTCTTGTCCTAGTCCTCGGGTTCTATAAGAATCTGGTTGTACCCGTTGTACCCATCTAGAAAGGAGAAATACTTCTTTACGGACAAGGTATCTAGAACTTGGTCAATGAAAGGAAGAGGAAAGTAGTCTTTCAGAGTGGCCTTGTTGAGTTCACGGAAATCAACACAGATTCTCCATTTCCCGGTCACTTTCTTTGGAGCCACTACAAGTGGGGATACCCACTTACTATCGGAGATGGGATAGATAAATCCGACATTTAGCAACTTTTGAATCTCCTCCTTGACTATCTCTTTGAGTGTTGGGTTCATCCTTCTCTTGGGTTGCCTAACAGGTGTCACTTCCCCTTGGGTATATATGTGATGGATGCATGTGTCAGGGTGTATACCTTTCATGTTAGTGTATTCCCAGGCAAATGCTCCTGATTGTTCTTTAAGTATATCTACTAATTGTTTATGTTGGTCTGTATCTAGCCCGGAGTTTATATGTAAAAATTTCCCTGGACTAATGTCGTAGGGCATAGTATAAGACATGGCAGACTCATCTATTTCGAAAATAAAATATGTTGAAGACAAAATGGATGGGTCTAATTATTCTTGAAATTCTTCCCCAAACATGTACTCAAATTGGGGAAAAGACTATGGAAAATCCACACATGTAATAGCAGAAATGAATTGGTTTAGCACATTTTCCGTTGTGTACTCCTGAAGTGCCCATACAGGTTCTTCCCAGTCTTCGTTCTCATATGGACATTCAATCCACCATAGATTCTCCATAATAGGTTGAGATGGAGGGTAAATGGTGAGCTTCTGGATAGAGAGACCATTTGAGATGGTCATTTCTCCTTCTCTACAACCAATAAATGCATTGGTTGTGGCTAGCCAAGGTCTTCCCAAAATAACGGGATGGCCTCTGGCAGGATCCTTTGAATGAATGACAAGAAAATCTACAGGGTACTCCCATGAGGCTAAAGTAACCATGACATCATCTAAAATCCCTTCAGGTATAACCCTAGTCTTATCTACTAATTCCAAAATGGTTGGGGTAGGCCGAAGAAGAGGTTGTCACTGTAATTGTTCCAAGGTAGTAGTGGTCATAACATTGATGGTTTCCCCTAGGTCTATGAGAGTGTTTCCAATGGAGACCTCATTAATGGTTATGGTCACTATGGGGTTTCATGGATTCCCATATTTTGCTAGGTTTGGCTTCTCTGATATGTATTCGGAAAGTCCTCCTACCAAATGTATTGTAGGAGGGTCCTTCTACTTCCTACCTGGCTTCTTAATACACAATTCTTTGACTACCTTACTATAGATTGGAATGTCTTTAATGGTTTGAAGTAGGGGAATTTTGACACAAATATTTTTCAATTCATTCAAAATGTCAAATTATGGTCGGGTGGTAGGTTTCTCGATTACCAATCGGTCTGGATAAGGAGGGACCTTCGTGATTTGTAAAGGTTCATTTTGGGGAAGCTTGGGTTCTTGATTTTTCGAGATAATAACATCTTCCCACCTAGTGTCACCTAAGGTCTCTGCCTATCTAGAACTTTTCCCGATCTTAGTTGAATTTCCTGTAATGGAACAGGCGTAATAACATATGTTAGGAAGGTCTGCATCTCAACATTGTTAAGAGGTTGAGGGGGATTATTATTGCGGTTCGACACTGGTTGTGTCGGTAATAGTGTCGGTTTCGGGGAGCTTGCACTTTGATATTGTAGCGGTTGTTGTTGTGGAATAGGAGGTAAAGGTGGTTAAACAAATCCTGGCATAAGTTGCGGAGTGTTCAATGGGAACTGAGGATAAGGATGGTTGGACATAGGGATAGGTGGAGCTTGAGGGTTTCCTAGATTGCGTCCTCCTCTCCATCCTTGAAGCCAAGGATGTTGGTACTGGGTAGACCAGTTTTTCCAACCTAGTGGGTTCCATTGTTGTTGTTGATAATAGGGTGGAACTTGGAATTGTAGATCTAGGTATGTGGGTTAGTTCCTAGGCTGCCATGGCCTTCTAGGTGCATAAGAAGACTCCCCAGGATCTCCACTCCTATACATGGCTAGTAAACCAGGCAAGGATGGACATTTCTCAGTTGAGTGGTCTTCTGTACAGAAGCCACAAACTGAAATCTTATCTAATGGGCATTCCCTTGAGGAATGCTTCCTCCTACACCTTGGGCAATATATGCTCATTGCTGCATTTTCCTCCTCCTATTTCTTTTTTATTTTAAGGGTGTCCAACTGGGAACCTATTGTGCTTAGGATATTTGTTTTAAAGTTTTCTAGAAGGTTCCATATCTCTGCTCTTGTGATGCCACTTGAACTAACTAGTTTTAAGCTTCTATTGTAAGGGTCTCGAACATTTTTTCCTATTTTGGCTCTAATTCTTGATTAGTTTTTACACATCTCACATATTTCAACAAATGGTTTATGAGAAATATCACCTGATGCCATCAGGTTAAGCATCTCTAAATATTCTTCTGAAATTCCCTTAAGGAAAAGAGCCCTAACTGCATCCTCTGGGAGGTCATGGTATTTTGACTTATGGGAGATATAACCAATCTTTCCATATAATCTTTGAGGGTCTCATCTTCTAATTGTTGGATTTTAAAAATGTCATTACGAGACTCTTTGGTCTTGCATTAGTCCTGGTACTTCTTAAGAAAGATGTCTTTCATGGCTTCCCAAGACCTAATACTAGATTCTCCCAACCCCATGAACCATCTTAGTGCATAGTCTTTGAGGGTGGCAGGAAAGAGTTTTAATTTCCGGGCATCTTGTACATAGTTGTAGCTCCTACACAAGGTGTCAAATTCAAATAGGAAGGTGTTTGGATCTTCATTGTTTTTACCATAAAAGGTAGACAGTGCTGAGAGAGGAATATTCTTCATGTTGACATTCGGAGTGGTGTCTAAAATCAAAAATCCGAAGGTAGTTTCGGTTTGGTTTCCAGTTTCTTCTTCCTCTCCATGTATTACATTGTTATGGTCCTCCTAATCACCCATATTGGCTTGGTTTCCAAAAAGAGATTACCTAAGTAGTTTTATCTTTGAAGAAAACAAGGTTTCCCTTTGATGGAAAGGTCTTCCTACGGATTGGATGTCTGGGACTCTACTCGAGTCGGTTGAGACTATTGGTGCCAAAGTTTCTATATCAATTTGAGAGATGATTACATTGGTTGAACTACCAAACAAAAGATTCACCTGTTCAGGGTCTATGATGTCCTTAAAATTAGGGTCCCCTGGTGGTGGTGTAAAAGCAAAGGTTGTATTGTTTGGTTCTGTGGAAGACTTGAGTGGGCTTGCCTCATGTCCTAATATGATTGATGCTTCAGTTTCTTGTTCTATAGTTCTCCCTGTGTTAGTCCCTTCAGAGACTATTTTAGCTCTTTGAGTCGAGCTAGCTTATGTTTTTTGGTATCGTCTGCGGATTTTATAAGCGGAACGTTCCTTCCCCCAAAGAGATCGGAAAGAACCTTGGTTGAAAGGTCTGATTTTGATTTAATGTATCTACCTTGTGGGTCTCTAGGCCTATTCATGAAAGAAATCAAAAACAAAAAGAAAAAGCTACCATTTGATTCCTAGGTCTATTCATGAAAAATAAAAACAAAAAGAAAAACTACCATTGGGTTTGGGGGAACTTTCTATAGCAGATGTGCAGGTTCTTACCTCTCATCTTAAAGTTCCCCTGCCACCAAACTAATGCTAAGGTCTAGAAATGATCTAATTCCTAATTACTTCTTACCTTGAGACAACTCCCCGGCAACGGCACCAAAATGTTAGGTGATTTATATGTACTAGAAAGACACTAAACTACCCTCAATCAAATTGTCAACCCGGGGTAAGTAAACTTAGAGTTGTAGCAAAATATATGCCAAAGGTGAAAGGTTAGTAGGAGTATAATCTAACTAACGAAAGAAGGTATCTAAGGCTAATCTAATCAAGCAAACCTATCTAATGAGAAAACCCTACTAAGCAACTTGAAGCTAGGTAACCTAAGTACTTTTGGGCCAAGGATTGATGGATGGTTCTAAGAAAAGAAAGTGAAAACCCTAATTTAAAGCAACTAGTTCATGACAATAAGAAAAAGCAACTACCTAAGCATATCAATAAGCAAATGACAAAAGCAAACTATCTTAACTTGCCAACCTACAGTCAATGAGCAACTACCCCATGAAAGCAAATAAATGAACAAGTAAGCAAAGACACCTATCTAACCTATAAAGCAAATAGACAAGTAAGCAACGACACCTAACTAACCTACTAAAGTAAATAGACAAGTAAGAAAAGGAAACTAACTAACCTACGAAAGCAGAAGACAAGTAAGCAAAGACACCTCATTGAACAACTATCTAGCCTAAGAGGCAAGTGGAATAAATGCTTGATGCAAAACTATTTCTAATGCATGAAAGGAAATTCATTTTATTGAAAGCAAGAAGGACTACCAACTAAATGCCTAATTTATGATAAACAAAACTGCTCTTAAATCTATTGAAGCAAAAGACTAACTACCCTACAACAACAATAAAATTATATTCTAACCTATGAAAGCAAGAAACTATCTTTTCTGATCTACAAAAGCAAGAAACTATCTTTAATCTATGAAACACTCAAATATAATGTTGGTGGTTGTGTGAATGCCTTCGGTGGTGGCGGATGATATGTCGATGGCACTTGACAACAAAGGACAATTCGAGTGGTATAAACTCTATATTAATCTCAATGGCAAAATGGAAGGTATGTATTAAACGATCCAACGAGAATTTAGCCATGACAAAGATAATGTTAAATACCTTGCATATTCATGTATAAACCATTAACATCATAATGAGATCATCATTCTACTTCTAGGTTACATAATCAAAATTCATATCTAACTCAATCATTTAACTAAGAAATATAGTTGCAATTCAATTCTAGAAAAGGAAATTACATAAATGAAACCATGCTATGTCTAGACTAATAATTCAAACTACAATTAAAACAATGCTTCAAAGACAAAGACTAAAACATGATATAAAAAGTAAATGAGCAATCTACATTAACCAACAACTAATTTAGACAAGATCTATATAAACTAAGATAAGCAAGCTATGATTAAAACTAGAACTTATTCTACTCATCCATCGAAATCCCTGTCAAAGGAAACCCAAATAAAACTCTATTTTATTCTAAAAACTTTGTTTTCAACTTGATTATAAAACCATAAATCAAATCATAATTATAACATATAAATTCACATGAGGTTAATATAGAGACTTGCAAATCTGTTCCTAATCTACAAAACTAATTCATGCTAGCATAACCCATCATACGAACCTGCAAAAGAGCAATAAAACAATTAAATCACAACAAGCTAATTAACACAATAAAACATGCATGTACAGAAAATAAAATAACAATTTAAGTTATGAAATGCATAAAAAACACATTGATTGTCACCAGACTGCTAGTGGGCCCCCCATCAAGTCGTGGATACCTCCTACAAGTACACCACAAACTTCAACAGGCCGAATTCACCTTGAAAGCTTGAAAACGCAGTTCTGGCACAATTCTGGCAATGTAAAACTCAAAACAGAGTAAAATCGTTTTTCTGACAATTCTAATTCTTATGCTACTTGGTTAACAATTTGATGACCATCCTATCAGTATTTATAAGCTTACAACCCAAGTGGTCGACCACAGGAGGGTCGAACCACTTCTAATTTCGGTAAAATACAATAAATGATGCTCTAACTGACAAAACGAAGCAAGCCAATAATCGCCTTCTTTGGACAACTGAAACTAAGTTGTCTAGAGCTTAGTAGTTGGAGGGGGCGATCATGAAGAAAACCCATCTACCCGATTTGTCCATCATTGTCCGCCAATGCCATAACTTCCAACTCACCTTGCGTTTTTGTGCAATACTGAGTGCTGGAATGAGTGTCGGATCGGGTACCAGAACGAGCGCTGGATCAAGTGCCAGAACTGGAAACATGGTGCATTTTGCCATGTAATAGCAGAAAAACATGAATTAACTCTTGGAAATCATAGAACATGATGAATTAAACTTGATTTAATCATTAAACATGAATTACACGTACCTTATGGCAATCATACCATTTTATCATGAAATTCTTCAAAAAGATCCTTCAAAAGATGAAAAATGCCTATATACATATGGCAAAAGTGTATAATAATCGTCATGAAAATGATCATATCTCGGGCCCAACAATGACTAAGTGTTGATATGTCTTGGACGTTTGGAAGTTAGGGTCCTAAAATGTTACCTCTGTGAGTTTGTGGGTCCACAAGTCTGCAAAGATGGAGAAATGACTAAGTGTTGAGATTTTTCGGGCAAACTTGTGGAAGGAGAATTATAACTATATGTGGCTGAGAATTCGTGAGTCCATGAATCAACGAATAAAAATGTGTTTCCATAGAAAATACCTTGAATAAGTAAATAACATTGGAGATGCAATTGGAAGAAAGTAAGATAAGTTAGATTAACCGAGAAAGAAAAACAAAATTGGATACCCCATCCCTTAGAAGCTTTAAGGGGTTGGGTATGTTACAATTATATCCCATGCTCCACTTCCCTCTTATGTGGTAACCCTTTAGGCTCTGGGAACACACCTTCATATGTATGCAACAACTCATCCAATTATTGATTCTTCTCTTTAGTACATCCCTCTAGGGATACCTTTACTCTTACGGATTCATCACCCAAGTGATTCTCTCTTAAAAAAACTATACATACTTCTTACTATAATTGATCAAATTTTTGGCTTGGTTGTCACTTACAAGAGAGATTTTGGATTTACCTTTGTGCACATTGATGATGTGAGACTTCCCATCCTTGATCACGCAGTATTAGTTTTCTCTTCCCATGGAGATCACATCTGTAATATACATGTAGGGGCTTCCAAATACTACACCACACACATCAAAGGGTAATACATATAACTCCCCTTCATCAATTAAATATGAACTTATAGAAAATTTAATCTTGCATTGTTTTATGAACGTGAGCTCTGCATTCTTGTTTACCCATCCTAAGGGATATGGGATAGGATGATCATGAACTTCCAACCCAAGCTTGTTGACCAGATCGACTGTTATGAGATTGAATTGTGAATCATAATAGAATAGAGCACCCACCTTGGTCTTTTTGGCTTAGATGTTGATGTGGAATATTTTAGCCATCTCCTTCTCTTTCTTGTGATGAAGGCTACTCAGATTCACCTCCTTCTACATTGAGGTGCAAATAATCTTCTCATCCACATATGAGATACACTATACTAGGTTGCTTGAATATGTGGCTAGTGGTTTCTTCTTCTTGGATTTATTTTCATGGTTCTTTGGATTCAACTATAGATGTAGCTTCAAACACTTATCTTCCGTGTGATCGTAAATATTACAATGTTTGTAGTGGTTGTTGGATACTTGCATTGATGTGTAGTGTCTATCATTTTCTTGTCTTTTCCTTTCCACTTCTTCCCCTCCTTGGAAGTATCTTGGCAGTCTTTTTATTTAGAACTATTTAGTTGCCCTTTTGTATGACATGTGTTCTCTAGGTATTGCACTTGTTCATAGGCCTCATCAACAATCCTTGGATGAAGAGCATCATTTTCTTTCATAAGATACCATGCAGACTACCCATATACTTGAGGAGTATGTCTGGATTCTTGGGAGAGATATCCAACATGATTGCCATCTTCCTGAACTCGATGGTGTACTCTTGAACACTCTTCCCTTGCCTCTTCTTGAAGTGATTCCAAAGGATCCATTGGTCCTCTACATACCCAATATGGTAAAATTGGGACTTGGTGAGGGTTTTAAAAACCTCCCACTTAGTTACTAGTGGACCGTCCTCCAATCTAGGAGTCTTTGTGTGGATTTCCCACTAGATTAGTGCATGGCCCTCTAGTTTTGGTCATGCAAATGAAGTTTTTTGTTCTTCATTTATATTAAGGGCACTAAAATCTCTAAATTGGGACATGCCACTAAAATGGGTCGTGAAGGCAAATTCCTCCAACTTTTCCACATAGAAAGTACCAAGATAGATGACAAATTGTCATTCTACATCAATTGTGGTAGACATATGGACAAACTAGCCATCTATTTATTCACTCTTTTCTAAGTTATGAACTTAGCTCTACATTCCTCACATTGAAACTCAAATTTAATTATCTATAACTACTTTCCTTACAACTTGTTGTATTTTTTTATATACTACTCTTGATGAGGCCTTTAAGTATACCCTAGCTATGAAACATAGAAATAACATCAAATGCACCTCTCAACTCTCTAACAACATCAATGGATCTAGATCCTCTCCCAACACCCCATCCTCTTCATCACATAGTTCCAATTTTTACACTATCCAACTCACTTGCACACATGACACAACACCCCATCCTCTTCGTTTGCCAAGTTTTACACTATCCAACTCACTTACACACATGACACTATTGATTGTAGTGCTTTGAAATTCCCCGAATAAAATAAGACCTTACTTACATCGAAACTCTTGGACAAACAATGGGTATGACCATAATCTGATATACTTTAAGTCTTTGATCCTGAGCTCCATTTTCCCATCACATCCCACCCCAATCCCACCAAATTTATTGGTTGAACAATCAAGAAACTCCTACTCTAATAATCAAATGCTGTCAAATCACCTTTTCCATGACTCTTAAATGGAAATTGTGGATTGCATTGTGGATCCTTCGGATTGCATTGATCTTATCTTGGGCAGCCCCTATTAGATTGCTTGCAAAGTGGTATCGCTTCTGCTAAGACAATCCTCCATCCCATCTGCCATCCAATATCTTAACTGGCGCAACTTTCGTCAACGAAGTGAATATTAACCAGTGCTTCAAATTATGCGTGGTGCAAACAAATTCCACATCACCCACACCTCTTTCCATGCTCACTAGTGGAGCATGATTTAAATCCAGCAGAGATCCTCTCGGCTGGGAAGGCATTGCGGATTCCATAGATGCAGATGTGGTTCCTTCTCTAGCTCCCTCACTTTCTCACCACACTCTCCACATGTATCCACATATCTCGATAACAATAGAAAACGCTTTCTTGTACCAAAGCCTAATACAAAGGGAATCCAACATCAATCAAGCAATCCTAATGACAAAATGATTTTCACAGAAATCTCAACAGTGATTTCCATTGAATCGCGGGGCAACAATATCCTTTTAAGGTATTCTTCTAAATGGTTATCTAGATGTCATTTTAATTTTTCGGCCATACCTTGAACTGAGTTGATTACATATCTAATTTATGCCAAAGGCCAATCCACTATATATCCAGTTTTAGTGTATTTCCCATATTGAACACCCATATATCTATAAGCTACAAGTTTATATTTTGGATTTCTTCCTTCCAAAATTGAGATTTGGGTTTACGACAATCTTTATCTCGATTGCATATTATGTACATCAAACAAACTTCGAGCAAAGTCAACAAAATTCAACAGTTGGCTTTGCTCCATATCTGTTGGATAGATGGAATATGCAATCAAGTTAAGTTCGGTTGTGTTTGCAACCCTACTATCTACGTGAATTTTGACTTACCCAGATCATCCAACTCTTTCCTCTCTACTATGGCCACCACCTATCCTTAGGCAACTTTTCATCATGTTCTTCGTAAGCTTGGGGATTTACTTCAAACACCAGCCTGTCGCAACGATCCAATTTAACTATTGGTCAGCTTATATATATATGTTGCATGCATTTTTCTTTATATGCAGTTGCAATGGACCGAAAGAAGATATGACATTGTTGAGCATATGATACTTTTCAAGGGATTCATTATGTTAGCGTTACAACCTCTTTTGCATCATAGCATAATTGATTATCACATTCTCTGGACCGTGTCAAAGACCCTGATATCTTCAACGTGGGTTTTTCTCACTATGAATATTCATTATATTTTTTTATAGAATGAACAATGATCTCCTTCCTTAGTATCATTCCTTTGAGACATGGTGCCAATCACCTTGCATGGTGTCATTTTCTCCATGTGTATCTTCCACAGTAGCGAAAGCTAGACCTTTACCTGCAATTGTCTGGCACACATAGAATTGGATATGTAGATTCGTGACAACCCTCTTTTAGACTCTTAATATACCTGTGGCCACCATCTTGGTTACAGAACTCCTGCAAGTTTGGTTCTATACAATAACGAGTGCCATGGAAACATATTATTTTCGGTGTGTTGTAGCGTTCGACACCTCGCCATCAATGGTTGTGAATGTGTAATACCCTCAGGTCGAACCCCAATTGTAAATGTACATAAATTATATAAAGTGGTGAGCTAATATATGTTATGGGCCAGAGAGACTTAGGTTATATGTTTTGAGGTCGGAGTACCTATGTGATTATTAGGCCAGAGAGTCAACGAGCCTATCATTGTAATATGCAATCACTCGGATTATAATAAAATACATCGCTTCTACATAACAAGTCAAACAAAAGGGTATGGGGCACTAGAACTCCACTAGAAGGGAAAATAAACTAAGGGTCTAGGAAGAGGGGCTAAGCTAAGGGAGCTTAAGCCCAAGTGAATATTATATTAATATTTCTTAAAGTCTAAATCATCAAATATCTTATACTATGTTTTTAGGATGGGGAACGTATACCCAAATGGGGCTCATGTAGTTTCCATCATGACAAGTGTAAAGATGGGGACATGCAAATATATTGGAGGAACTTAGTGTATTTTGTGGATTCTCATTATTCTCTCATTCATTGTTACGATTTGTACTTTGTCATCCTTCAGTTGTATCTGTATTGTAGAAGATTTGAAGTTGTTGGTAACCAGTGACCCGAGACCATTGGAGTTGAAGAAGTGGTTTGTCATGCCCGTGAGCATTCTCTCTCGTGAGAGAACTGTTGAGAATTGTTTGTTAGTGTGTTGAGCAATAGCTACAGGGATTTGAGAATTTATGTCTAGCCTGTTGTTGAAGCCCCAAAAGGGAAGTGGGAGAGTCGAAGGAATGTTGAGCAAAGAAGGGGCACACTTCCTCGGGTGGGACATGCATGTCAGAAATGAGAGGTTGTAGGCTAGTTGTAGCAGTTAGCACCTTGATCTGAGATTTATTGTGCCTATTAGACCTTAGTCTGGCTTAGGAAGTCATCCCTGGTGGAGTTTTTAGCCTCAACTTGGAGGTGACCTACTGCTAAGAATTTATGAGCAACAAATTCTATGACTGGGAGGAACGTCTAAGGTTTGAATGCAGTTGGTGATTTACCATTAAAAGATAAGTGTTTTTTTATATGTGTTTATGTGCCAATTACTATATGCATATGTTATATTAATTTTGTATGCTTAAATGTACATATGTATGCATCAATGGTTTGTTGTTAGAATTGCATATTGTAGCATATGCAACGCTTTTTAGGTAATGATTTTATCAGAGCTAATTTTTTAGTTCGCGGGTAATGAAAAACAACACGTTATGATATTAGAGTTCTAAGGAGTAGAATTCAAAGAAATCATAATTTTTAGTTGTGACAGAAGTGGGATTTTGTGTAGCATGGCCTAGCTTGGGTGGTTGGGGACGTTACATAATGTCCAGTCACCTATGGTTTATTGTTGTGAGTTAGTGAGTTACTACATCATATTTTGGTTTTGCATACTCAATTCCTCCTTTCACACATCTACCTATGGGTGCCACAATAAGGAATATGTACCATACCCTCCAATTCCATTTCATATATTTCATTCATTCCTCGTTGCATCGTCTTTCCAACAAATGCCAAATCTAGTTGCATCATCTTTCTAGCAAACACCAAATCCAGATGAAGACATTCTATGTAAACTAGTAGGATAGTGGGACTTTGTTCAATTAAAATCGGGACAAATTATACATACTTAAGCATGAAGCCATGGATAATAGTGCTTAGCCTTAGAGGGCACATTCCAGTAGCTCATATGATGGCCAAAAAACGCTTTAATGCCATTCACTATTAAAATTAGTTGTTAGATTATATTTGTTTATGAAGGGGATTTATAGGCAGATAAATTCAATCTTTTATGAGTTCCTTAAATAAAATTTTATTATGGTCAAATTCGTTAGCACCATTGGATTTCGAGGGTTTTCTTTTGTAAGGCAGTCAAGGTTCGAAACTCACGGTAGTTGGGAGGAGACCAGATATCCCCCTCGATGATTTTGATAAGGGACACACTAGCAAACAAAAATAAATAAAGTTTTATTATGATTTTTTTTTAATAATTTAGATTGTTTTAAAATATGTTGTTTTTTTTAATAGAGTTTTATTATTTTTTTTCAATAATTTAAATTGTTTTAAAAAATGTTTTTTTTTTCACATTTAAATAATCAGTTTTTTATTCATTAAATAAAATTATAATTTTTAACCAAATTTATATTATTCACTTACTCATTTATTTTTTATTTATTTTATTTTCTATTATTCACTTACTCATTTATTTTTTATTTATTTTATTTTCTATTATTCACTTACTCATTTATTTATTTTATTTTATAAAGATACTGAAAATTTAATTTATCTTATAAATATAAGAATATTGTATTATTCCCCGGATGGGGTGCCTCCTAGCACAGAGGGGCCACGTGGTACAGTGCTTGGTCGGGCCTTAAATATAGGCCATCGGCCCCCATCCCCTCGCCATTAAGGATGGGGGCAAGCTGGTTCAGCCAGGCCCATGAGCCAAGACTTCTCGCGTGCGTGATGGGAACGGAACCACAGAGCACTCAGCGGACTGCCTTAATGGTGGGTATGGTCACTTTACTCCTCATGAATTTACTCGATTTCGGAGAGGAAGAGGCTCATTTGGAACTGAAGCTGCAACATTGGAGCATCCTTGAGCTCTGGTGCAACTAGAATGGTCTAACAGTCGCCAGAGCCACTGCTTGGCACCTCCAATTGCCAAGGGAACGAGGCAAGCCTCGCAGGGGGGTTGCTTGGTATGCTTCGGCTGTGCGCAGAAAGAGACAACAAAACTTCGAGCTAGCATTGTCCATGGCAAGGATGAAACTTGTCTGAAAACACAGAAGACCTGAGTTGCCTCCCATGGCCTATATTGAAGAAATTATCCTGGATGAACCCATTCAAGTCCCCCCAGCACACCTGCTTTTCAAAGTCCCAGACAATTGGAACCCGCTGACATGTTTTCCCAGGGAAACTACCCAGCGGGTCGTCAAGGAACATCACAGCTCCAACACAGGAGAAGTCCAAATGGACGATTTCCCCCCCTGCTATATCATAGAAGAAATTCCAACAGAGATGGATGCAGAACCGACCGCAGGAGCAGCCGAGATCCCTCCAACAGAAGCCCTGGAACGAAACGATGCAGCCGAGGCCGAGGCAATTGGTATGGAAGGTGAAGCGTTAAAAGCTAGTTTGGATAGGGAGGGTGGTACCTCTCCTATGCCACGTCCTGTGTCTGTCATGCAAGAGGAAGGACGTGGCCACCTGCCACTCCTCCACCCGGACCACCTGAAGTTAATCTTTGAACTACGGAGCTTGGTGGAGGACCTAATCCCCCGCACCGGTCTAGTAAGCCAACGAGTAGACCTGCTCTACGAGGCCTACTCCAATACACCGCTAGGACAGTGTTGCCCGACGTGTGCACAAGCCTTTGTGCTGACAACCACCGAGGATGGAGAGGGTGACATGGATGAAGGCGAGGCCACCGGGTAAAATGTCACAGTTAATAGTTTTAGTTTTTTTCTCTGTTTTCCTTAGACTAGGCATGGTTAAACGCCATTATTTTGTCACTCTAAGACTCGAAGCTTTTTCTTAGACTAATGGTTGTCAGTTGTCTTGGTTTCCTTCAGGCAAGACAAATGGCAGCCAATCTATCTCCCTCATAGATTGCACAGATAGCCAGTTGTCTTGGTTTCCTCTTACACAGCGAGACAGTTGGCAAACATGGTGTTTATGGTTTAACCTTTTTTAAAAAGTTAATACAACAAGCTCTGCTCTTTTTTACTTAAAATATATATATATATATATATATTGTATTATTTATTTTATTTTCTATTATTCTCTTACTCATTTATGTTTTATTTATTTTATTTTATAAATATATTGAAAATTTAATTTATCTCATAGGTATAAGAATATTGTATAATAAAACTTCAAATATAGAATTTCAGTGCTCAATTATGTAATTCCGAACATTTGTCTTACAAGTTTTTTGAATTCTAACCTAAGGTGCAATCTACTCATGGTCAAGAGTTAAATTGATAGGTAATGCAAAAATTGTGATTGAGATCAAATTTTATAAAACTTGTCAATACAAGCTATAACATAAATGAAGCTTAGTGAACAACGCATAATTTGGTACCCTTGATAGTTGGTATTGACCAGTAATGCATACTGTCTACTGACTGTGTAGACCGTAATTAATGTTGCCCACTCTCTCACATTTATATTTTGTGGTCAATTATGTTGTCCACTCTCTCACATTTATATTCTGTGTTCAATTTTACAATAGCATTAGTAAAGTATAAGTGGCTGGAATAGCTCAGTTGGTTAGAGCGTGTGGCTGTTAACCACAAGGTCGGAGGTTCAAGCCCTCCTTCTAGCGTAGAAATATTATACTTATTAATTCCTTCCTTTTCAAGGAACTATCATCCAATCTGGTTTACGGGGTCTTGTTCTGCAAGAAAATGTGTGTTCCAAGCATAAATGATATCAACAAATTTTATGGACAACGACCTAACAGCTATCCGTAAGAAAAGCAAGTTGCCAGAGGGCCCGACCGGGTTCGAACCGGTGACCTCTTGATCTGCAGTCAAATGCTCTACCACTGAGCTACAGGCCCCAATTCTGTTAAGCTGTTTTTTTATGCCCAACAATTATTTATTGCAAGTGAAAAACAGCCAGTTTTGAGTTTCTGCAACCTTTAATTTATGTCCAGGTTAAGCACAAGGTCGAAGTTTCAAACCCTCCTACTACCGTTGTTTAATACAAAATTTTCTTTGACTAGTGGTTATTTAAATTTTTATTAAATAGAGACTGACATTTGCACTTTTATAAGAACAATGCGAACGCTTTAGGATGTCTAACAGTTTGGGTACCTGGATTTCACCACGTGTCCAAATTCCCTCAACGGAATTTATACACGTGTTGCTCATGTTTGTTGTTGTTAGTATATGTGAAAGACGGAATTTATGCACGTGTTGTTCATGTTTGTTGTCGTTAGTATATGTGGAAGAGTAGGGATTATTGTAATAACTTCATCGTTGATTTGGAATTAGTTTTGTAGTTAATGTATAAAGTTTTAACATGGATGTTATTACAAGTTTTTTTTTGGTTGTTTAACTGTTTTATGTTTTTGTTTTTTATCTGCATCTAATTACAATTTTTTGTTGTTTAAATTGCATTTTTAAATGTATAAATGAATTTAGCACGTTGAAAAAAATTTATCTGATTTTACAAAATTAATCACTCAAATATGTTATCTCTAGAAAATATCTCCGAAAAAAAGCCAAAACCTAAAACAATTAGGTACTTTATTTCATCCTATGTTTATAATTATTATTGTTATGGCATAAATAACACTAACAACTATAACATATCACCATTATTATTTAATATTTTCCTACTTTTTGAGCTTGACATAGTTCAGAGCTTATTATTAGTCCCTACCGAAGCAAAGGGATTATAGCATTCGTTTAGCGTTGACTTCGTATTAGTTTTGGGTTTGAATGTATATTTTTTCCCAATCTCTAATGTTAGAGATAGGAAATTCAAAATTTTAGTTTTTATAGAATAAAAACAACCTATTCTTCATAATCTCATTGGAGGATTGGTTTGAGGTCTTATTGCTCGTTTCACTCTTCCTAATGTTTTATCTTTGGCTTCTTAGATTAATCCAAGACATACATTGATATGATAACCTATACTTCATGCACCTTTATCTAAGGTCGAAAATGATCATTTTGTCAGTAAATCTAATCTAGCAAATGATAAGTTCTCTTAAAAAATATTGAGCTTCATTAAAACAAGTCCATGAAGGACTTAATCAACTATAATCAACTATGCAACCATTGCCACCAAAAGTATTGAGCTTCATTAAAACAAGTCTGTGGAGGCTTTAATCAACTATGTAGCCACTACTACTGTCGTCGTCTCTTCTCCATCGCCTTGAGATTACCGCAACCACTGCCACTGTCTCTTCTCCACCTATGTTGCCATTGCCACCGCCACCAGCTCTTCTCCACCGCCTTGAGATTACCGCATCACAATAGTGCCTCAACAATACTCATGACCTTAGTGTCCAAATCAAATTTTCAGATTCAAATTATTGATCTGGGGTCATCAAATTTTCAGATTCAAATTATTGAGTTGGAGAAGCAATGCCATACTAGAGAAAATGAATGGAAAGGCACCTGTTGCTGGAACCCAGAACCAGAAAATGAAAATACATTCAGATTCAAAATATTGAGTTGGAGAAGCAATGTCATACTAGAGAAAATGAGTGGAAAGACACTTATTGTTGGAACCCAGAACTAGAAAATGAAAAGACACCTATTGTTGGAACGTGTAACCATATTTGATCCAGGTGGATATCGGTGGCCACCCACCTTTTCCAAATGGGTCAAAACAGTTTTCTGGCAATTTTGGCAATTTACTATTTGTAGCAGGTTTTAACTTCTGGGGCCATTTTGAGGGTCCAAATGAAGGTTTTTCGAGATCAAGGTTCTCAATGATAGCCAAAGGCATGATTGAGCCCCCAAAATGAATCTCCTCGACGATACCTTTCCAACGAGCTATCACACGCCTAAAATGGAGATCGTATGCAAAAGTTACGACCCCAGGAAGTTGATGTACTCACTTACCCAAACGGGGCCCACATGACTTTTGGCACTTCATCTCCTAGGGTTAGGTTTTTGGATGTCAAGGACTTTTGGCATTCCCGTTTATTGTAAAAAGGCCTTCAAAGCCTCATTGTAATCATCTTCTTGCGAATGCGAGTAGCCGTCACATCTCTTCTCAGAGATAAGCTGCCACCATTCTAACGAGTCTTTCACTCTGTATTTTTACAGTCTCTGTACATTTCTTTCATTAATAGAAATCGTGTATTACTGTATCTCTGTGTTTACGGTTGCATCTCTAATATATTTTTGTTATATTACTGGATATACGTGATATCTCTGTGCATTTCTTTATTATATCCCCGCTCTCATTTCGTGCTGAAAATAATCTGGATCAATATTGGTGCTCAAATGTACAATTGTAAGTCATTCGATCAAACGTTTGTGTATCTTTACTCTATCAAAAAACTAAATTTTCAAAAAACTAAATTTAGCTTACCAAACAAAGTTGAGTTGCTTTGCTTCTGCTTTAGAAACTATGAGCATATCCGCAACATCCATGTCTCCGTGTCCAAGTACATAAGTAAACTCAACAATTACTCAAGAGTTGAAGTTGTTGTGTTGTCTATCAAAGTTGTTGTGTGAATCCAAGATTATGCTCTGTTAATGGTAGAAAATGCAGAAAGAGTGTATTGTATGCTTACTAATGTTAATAGAATAGATACATAGGGATAAGGAATAGAACCCCTTACTTCCCACCCTCCCAACTGCATTCTATTTATTGCCACCAACTAGTAGATGCCAGAAATGAATCCCATATAAAGTCTTAAACAAAATCACAAACTCTTCATCAACTAGCGTGGCATCGATGGAATGTCAACAATCCTCTTTTTCCACGCTCCCCTTGTTTTTCCTACATAAAGGTTTGGTTGTCTTTTTGTAGGAAGAAGAACACGGGTTAGTTGTAATATTTCTAATATCATGCTTCATATAATAAGAAAATATCGGATAACAATTGAGTTGGGTAGAGGTTGTATTTCAATCAAATTTTACTAGTCAATCCAACACCCACTCAAATGCCAACAAACATTCCTAGGTCAATATTGACACCAACATCGACTCCATCATCGAACCAAGATTTATCTCCATCTTCTTCTTCAATGTATCCACTTTCTGGATAAAACTTGTTAAAGCTAGGTCTGGCCATTTCATCTTCTTCTTTTGTATAACTGCCATGTTGTGACAACAACAAACTAATAATAGTAAATAGTTGAAAGGAAAAAGGAAAATAAAGAAAAATATCTATAAGGTAGTTGTCATCTCCCTAGTGTAAACATGGTAAAATAGCAAAAATATGCTCCACACCTTGAACTACATACCAGCAACCCCAAATCTCTCGGTCAAAGAGACCTACCTCCTACCTTCTTCATGTTCAAAAGAGAAAAATTAAAGGGTTAATTCAATAGTGTCAGAACTTCAAACATAGATTGTTCATCACAATAGTGTCCATCTTGATACTATAGTGATTTTCTCATTGAATGATAAGCCCACTCAACTCACTATCGGTCAATGGTAGAAGATGTTGAAATAATGTCTTGTATGCTTACCAATGCTAATAGAACAGATACAGAGGGAGAAGGAATAGAACTTCCTACTGCCCACCCTCTTAACTGGTAGATGCCATAAATGAATCTCCTATATAAGAAGTGTTAAACAAAACCAAACCACAACCAACCATAAACAACGAGGTCCTAGCTGCACTCATACAAGCTCTGCCTCTTGAGACCTTCCTTCCCTCTAGACAACTACTAATAGACTCATCCAAGTTGTGAACATACAAGGCCTACTTAGTTTAAAGTGATAGAGAGGGAACAACCATTTACAACAAAGACTTCCAGTTTAGATAGAGACTCAAGGTGATATATCTTTCGACTCAAGAAAATGACTTTTGCATCAATTCTCCTCATTCAAAGGGAATCCATTGTTGTCTTACTGCCTGGAATATTTGTCCTCTACTTTATTTTTACACTCTACCAAGATGGTAATCATCTACTATTGGGCTTAAATAAATATGGCTAGCCCACCCCTTCTATTCCAAACCCACCCTGACCCATTAATTATTCTATTGGAGGTGGTTTCTCCATTGTTCCACTACATTACGCCCACCAGGCGCTTAGCTTCTACATCAAACGCAACTTATTATAATCACCACCTATAAAGTGTAAGATCCCACTATTGTAGATTAAGGAATTGATGATGTTATATTCCTAATGTTGGAGTGATCCAAAAACAAATTAACCAAACCCTACGAGGAAGAAACATCACATTGCATCAAAATTCTATTAAATTCAAACATAATTTTTTACACAACAATCAGTGGCCGGAAAATGGCACCGAAATCCAACAAGAAATTGTTGGATTTGTATATTTAAGTGATTATTTCTATAAAATTTGAGTGCCCTGGGAGTTTTTCAGCATGCTTAATCCATTTATGCATTCAAAAATGGATTATGAACAACAAAAAACAGTGATTCGTGTAAACTTATATCATCGGATTTCGGCGAAAATATCCATTTCGTAGAACAACTAGCCAACGTCCTATAGCCGTAGGCTAAAGATTCTACGAAATGAAGACTATTTCTAGGGATATTTGCCCAAAATCCGACGAGAAATTGTTGGATTTGTATATTTAAGTGATTATTTTTGTAAAATCCGAGTGCCCAAGGAGTTTTTCAGCGTGTTGAATCCATTTCTACATTCAAAAATGGATTTCGAACAACAAAAAACATTGATTCGTGTAAATTTATATCACCAGATTCCGACGAAAAAAAGCCATTTCGTAGAACAACTAGCCAATGCCCTATAGTCATAGGCTAAAGATTCTACGAAATGAATATTTTTTCTGGGGATATTTGCCCGAAATCCGGCGAGAAATTGTTGGATTCGTAGATTAAAGTGATTATTTTTGTAATATCCAAGTGCCTTTGGAGTTTTTTAGCATGTTGAATCCATTTCTACATTCAAAAAAGGATTCTGAACAACAAAAAACAATGATTTGTGTAAATTTATATCGTTGGATTCCAGTGAAAAAATCCATTTCATAGAACAACTAGCCAACGCCATAACTATACTGAGCTAGAAATCTGGCATTGTCCCCATGAAAGGAAGCACCTGACACTCTATAACATACATCCCTCCACTTGACTATTTGACTGTTAAAACCCATGCAAGATACATGTACCCAAATACTAGAGGGCAGAATCAATTAGGGCACATAATAGAAGCTCAAAACTGTTAGACAGTGTGCTTAGTAACCTCAAAACCATTCTAGTAACCTCAAATCCACTATGAGCAAATGATAGTTTGATCCATAAATTGTTGAGTTGCAGGTAGGTCGACTATTAAGCATCTTCACTAGGTTTTATTCTATCCATATAGGCAGGGAGGGTTCAACATACATGCATGCATGTTATTCCACATGGTAAAAATCGATTGCAGTAAAATTTGGGTTTTCACCATGACTACAGTCCATGTGCCACCCGTTACCCCAGTACTTTTTTGGGTGGCGTGAGTGTAACAAAAGGATGAGCATTTGGACGGTGGGATCTCTGTGAAATCGGACTAATGAACATATTCCAAGACTAACTACTACCACTTGTAGCAACAATCATTAACAACAAGATCGACTACTCTGTCCTAGATCATCTAGTTAACAAAAATATATTAAATCTATTTTATTTCTCGTGTTGTGTGTTCCTCGTAATATTAACTACCATGTATCAGTTAATTTTGGCGGTGGAATGAAACAGGTCTAGTGTTGCATATATGGCACTATACACTCAATGACTGAGCATTGGGTTGGTAATAATGTTTTTTAGATTCCTTCACTTCTTAAATTCTTGAATGAAATATTTGTTAGTTATATCTATAACCTCAACAGTATGTGATTGTACACTGCCAGTTGTACGATTCCATTAGGATTTCTTGTTTTGTTTCTTGATCTTCTTGATTTTCTCAAGATTATTTAGATAAACTCTTTTCCCTCAATGAATGCACTCAACGCTATCCGTTCTTCACTTTCTTGTCCCAATTTTGTCTTATCTGTATTATCTTCTTTGTTTCTCATTTTGTCATGGTATCAGAGCTTAGGATGTAAGCCTCTTCATAGTGCCTGGAGAGCAGCTTAGTCTTAAGAAGAAGAGCGTAGAGCTTAAATTGTCTCGGAGACGAGAGAGCGGGACGCAAGATTCTTCACAAAGCTTGGAGAGCAGTATGCTCAAAATATCGTTGGAGACAACAAGCGTGAGGAAGCATAACTGCAAAAGGACGAAACACTTAAATATTCATGAGCATTTAAAGAATTTGTGAAATTCTTTTGCATTTAAAGATTTGTGAAATTCTTTCTTCAGAAGGAAGTTTGCAGAAGCAGCAAAGGAGAAGCTAAAACAGTCATAAGATCGGCCGCGGGAATAGATATGAGCCATTAATCAAGCTCAGAAAGGACGAGGAGCACGCAGAAGATGCATAATTTTATTTTTAGTTGTTAGATCTGGGCGAGAGCAAGATAAGCCGTTAGATCAAGAAAAGATTAAGTCACAATCGTCATATCTCATTGAAGGGAGATTGATGGTGGAAAGCCATTTCAAAAATCGCAAGGGAAATTAAAATTTGAGCAAGCTGAGACTCCACAATCCCTCAGGATCGTTGATATTTCCTGATCAACACATCAATGTTAGATATCGATCCCACTACAGACAAGGATCTTCGCATTGCAGAGATCGGGAAGGAAATTAAAGCGTGAGAAAGTTGAGTTTCTGCAATCACTCGTGGTCGTTGATCTTCATGGTCCATTATCGATCTTGCAAAGTGAGATAAGCACCCAAAGGTTAAGTCGAGGTCACAACTCTCGGTCACATATAAGAAATTCATGTTCGTTGATCCAAGCAGGGGACACGTGTCACAAGATCCCCGTATTCAACAATCTCGTTCTCTGGGAGGAAGCAAGCAGTGTTGAGTAAAGAACAAATGAAGGCTCGAAGCCCGTAAGTTCATCTAGATTGTCCATTGACGAAGACATGTGAACAAAGGATCTTCCACTTTGTTAGTTTAAGACTCATAGAAAACATGATACAGTGTTTCCAGAACTTCTAAAGCCCCAAAGGCTGAAGTAAATCTCAGTCGTCCAATCAAGAGGACGAGTGGAGGATGATCTCGCACTTCAGAGATTTGACACTCCATAAATTAGAGCGAGTCAGCAGATGGAAACTCTTGAAGGCCATATTTTCGAAGAAGATCTAGGTCATTCATTTGCAGAGGCCTAAGGATCGTTGGATCTACACCTCTACGGATAGTTCGCCACCTCGACACTTCACAAGTATTGTGATTGCGAGCGGTGAAAGATCTCTGAAGCCTAGAGTCCCGGAGTAATTCTGAGTTGTAGATCTCGATGGGTAATTGAGTTTGTCGACCTCTTCCCCATGTTAGGGGGTTCGTGAGTTCGAAGGATTGCAAGGTAAGAAATGAATATCGACCGGAGCCCTGGAGACCCGAAGGCATGAATTCTCGAAGTAACTGTGGACCGTTGATCTCAAATCAACGAGGACTGTTGATCTTTGCAACAATTCGTTTATTCGGCCATTCGACTATTCGAAGGAACTGAGACCTTCAAGCATCTTAATGCACGAATCCCGAAGGCCCAAAGCACCTGGTTTATAGCCCTCGGTCACATGAGAAGTTGAGCTTCAATTTTTTTTTTGGCTCTCGAGTAAACTCAGATAGTCTGATTCTGCCATTAGAGGGGCTACAATTGATAAAGAACAGAGCTTAGAGCTTTGACTCTGTAGATCTCATGCTCGGATAATCAGATCTAGCCAGATAGAAGCTAAAGAAGTGATCTACCCCATTTTTTCAACCTGAAGTCACACACAGGATTTTGTAGACCTAGTTTTACGCGCAGGAAACAGGTAAGCACGAAAATCTCTAATAAATATTTTTTTGTTCAGTTTTTTTCAAGATGGCCACCTATAGCAATTTAGGACCACACAAGGATCGATTCTTCTTGGAATGAACTATGAATTTTGGTCTATTAGAATGAGATCATTCTTACAAGCACAAGAGTGCTCAGATCCAGTGAATCTTGGTTACGTGGAACCAGATCCAACAAATCTTGTTGTCATGAGAAATCAATAGAGAACTGCTCTGGCAACACAGAGGAACAGAGAGAATAAGGCACAGTTCTGGATTCATAACTCAATAGATGACTCAATTTTCTAAAAAATAACAGGTGTTGTTACCTCAAAACATGCTTGGGACATCCTTAAATCAACTTATCAAGGAAATGACAGGGTCAAAACTGTTAAGATGCAAACTTTGAGGATGCACTTTGAGAATTTAAAAATGACAAAGTATGAAAACGTTGATCAATTCATGACTAGAGTCATGGGAATTGTAAACCAGATCAGGTTGACTGGTGAAGTCCTCCTCGATTAGAGGATAGTTGAGAAAATCCTCAGAAGTCTTCCAAAGAAATTAGAAATGGTTGTTACAGCCATCCTTGAATCCAAAGATTTGTCAAATGTTTCCACAGATGAACTAATGGGCTCTCTATTGACACATGAGACCAGAATATATCTCGAAGATGAGTCAATAGCCAACAGCTTCAAGACTCAATTCTCTTTCAGTAGAGGGAGAGGCTGAGGCAAATGCAGAGGTCACCAAGGTAGAGGGAGAAGTCCAAGTAACAATCACTCAAGTGAAGGTCACAAACAACATAACCAGAATCAAAATTTCTAGCCTCAAAGAGGTAGAGGGAGAAGATCAAATGAAAAATCGAGCATAAAATTCTATTGCTGCAAAAAGTATGGGCACTATGGATCTGAATGTCGAAAGAAGCAAGCAAATCATCTCTTAGGAAGAGCACATGTCTCAAATCATGAAGGAGAAACATCAGATGGTATGTTTCTATCATACCACAAGACTGAAGAACAACACAAAGATCTCTGGTTGTTGGCCAATGGATGCAACAATCCCATGACAGGTAACAAAGATTCACTTTCATGCATTGGTTCTTCTATTTCGTCTGATATTACACTTGGAAATGATTCCTTAGTCAAAGTTCAAGGAAAAGTAATTGTACCTATTCTCACTAAACAAAATGTAAAGAAAGACATAAACAATGTCTATCATGTTCCAAAGCTTAAACATAATCTATTAAGTGTAGGAAAAATTATTGAACATGGCTATAAGGTACTTTTTGAGGGAGCATCATGTAGGATATATGACAAAAACCCCAAGAAGAAAATGATTTCTGAAATCCACATAACTAGGAATAGAATGTTTCACATGACCCTTAGAACTGCAAATCTGATCCAATCATATGCACAAAGTGCATCCACCCCCAATGAAACTATGGTTTGGCATGGAAGATTTGGACATCTACCCTTTCAAAGTCTAAGCCTTCTATAAAAGCACTCCATGGTCAAAGGTCTACCTAGCTTTAAAGAGAAAAATCCCCCATGTGAGTCTTGCATTCTTGGAAAACATAAGAGAACTAGTTTTCCACAGTCCTTCACTCAAGCCAAACAATACTTAGAGCTGGTTCACATTGACCTATGTGGACCAATGCAAATAAAGTCAATAGGCGATAGCTTTTATTTCCTAACATTTATTGATGACTTTAACATGAAAATATGGATCTATTTTCTCAGACACAAGTCTAAAACTTTTGCAAAGTTCAAAGAGTTTAAGGTTGAAGATAAAAAATAGAGTGGGAAATATGTGAAGATTCTTAGGTCAGATGGAGGAGGAGAATTCAACTCTAAAGAATTTGCAATTTTTTGCAAATCACAAGGCATCATTATGCAAACTACAACCAGGTATACTCCACAACAAAATGGAGTGGTTGAAAGGAAAAATTAGACAATAATGAACATGGAAAGAAGCCTTCTCAGAGAGAAATACCTGTCAAATCTATTTTGGGCTAAAGCAGTAGCATGCTTAGTTTATCTCCTGAATAGATATCCAACCACCAGTCTCAATATGAAGGCCCCTCAAGAAGCATGGAGTGGGACAAAGATAACTGTTGCTCATCTTAGGACATTTGGATGCATAGCATTTGGTCACATACCTTCTGAATTGGGGAAGAAACTTGATGATAGAAGTGGGAAACACATTTTTGTTGGCTACAGTGAGACATCCAAAGCCTATTGATTCTACAATCCAATTTCAAAGAAACTAATTCTGAGCAGAGATGACAAATTTCTTGAAAATCAATTCTGGAGTGAGTCTGAAAATCGTCCTATGGGAAGTCAAAATCCATTGCTACCACTTCCTGAAAACACAGAAAATTCAGGAAAGCAAACACATCAACCTGCCTTTCCAAGATTGCAAGTACAAGGACAACCTAAAAGTCCTCAGGACAACTCTACTTCAAGAAGAAATTCATCCTCTGAACTTCAAAATCAGAGAACTTGAAGCTTGAGAGAAATTCAACAACAGTTGGATGATATTGATCAACACAATATTTTTGCATTAATGTCATGTCAACCTACATATTTTAAAGAGGCAGMTAACGAGACACATTGGGTTCAAGCCATGAACCAAGAGATTGACTCCATTGAGAAGAACAAGACATGGGATCTTGTTGATCTACCCAGACACAAGAAAAGTATTGGTGTCAAGTGGGTTTACAAAACTAAACTCAATGAAAAGGGGCAGATTGAAAAACACAAGGCAAGGCTTGTTGCCAAATGATTCTCACAACAACCAGGCATTGATTATGGTGAAACTTTTGCTCCAGTAGCAAGGTTGGACATTTTAAGGACTCTCTTAGCAATAACAACTCAACAGAAATGGCAAGTATACCAGATTGATGTCAAGTCAACTTTCCTAAATGGTGTCTTAGAAGAAGAGGTCTATGTGGATCAACCACCTAGATTTGAAGTGAAAGAGAAACCAACCAAAGTGCATCCATTGAAGAAAGCCTTGTATGGCTTAAAGAAAGCTCCAAGAGCTTGGTACAAAAGAATTGACACTTACCTAATCAAGAGTGGTTTCAGCGGAAGCCAAAATGAGCCAACTCTATACACCAAAACTGATCAGCAAGGTAAAATTATGATTGTATATTTATATGTTGATGACATGATATATACTGGAAATCTTGAGTTAACCAATTTTAAACATGCCATGCAATCTAAGTTTGAGATGACAAATCTTGGCATAATGAAATATTTTTTGGAGATTGAGGTTGACCAATCAACCAAAGGGATTTTTGTTTATCAGTAAAAGTATGCAACAGACATCATCAAAAGATTATGCATGGAAGACTGCAATCCAACATAAACTCCTATACCTCTAGGCACAAAATTGAGCAAGCAAGATGAAGGCTCTACAGTGGATTCTACCCTGTACAAAAGTTTAGTAGGCAGTTTGTTGTATCTTACAACAACTAGGCCAGATATTATGTATGTAGTCGGCTTTGTTTCCATGTTCATGGTGTTATCACTCCAAGAAACCCTCTGTGGTTGCAGACCAGAGGTGCTTGGTAACTTAAGAAATGAATGTTTTTTGTATTTTGTAAATGTGGATCAATGGGACAACTCAATATAGCTTACGACATTCAAACATGAAAATGATAAACAAATAGACAGTGCTCTCAAAGATTGATTAATCAGCAGGCAGCTTTAAAGTGGGTGGAGAATAAATTGTAACTAAACCAGTGCAAAGCAGGGTCTAAGAGACAATCAAAGAATTATTATCAGGCTATGAGCTAAACAATGGGATAACAGCCATTCAAAGATTGACAACACAGATAATAATGCAGAAGAAGGATGGACAACTGATAATCAAAATCGAAAGGAACCTGTGATCTATATTAACATATAAGTCTGAGTACAATAGCTAATCTTCTATCCAAAATCGAACCCTTAGAACTCCAAATGTCTTTGGATTTATAGCCTCTTACAATCAGTTTCAGATCCTAAAACAATGGATCTGATATTCTAAAAATAGAAAGTCAAAACTAATTCACAAAAGATAAGGAGAGAT
>ML782487.1:755421-766712 GCA_009831015.1 Picea engelmannii | reverse complement strand
AAAAATGACAATTTTGAAAAAGAAGACTTTACAATCCAAATTATTTCTAAGTCAAACCAAAATCTAAAATTTTTCTCAGCTATAAAAACTCAAAAGTAACTTGAGGACGCTACCAATAGCCATGATATCCACTACAAAATTCAACCGAAAGAACGGTTTCATTTTGGGAGTTAACACATGGAATCTCCCAAAGACTCTCACTAGAAAATGGCGAAAAAGATTCTGAGATATGTTGCAGGCACTCTCAATTTGGTTCAATACAATAACTAGTGCCATGGAAACATATTTTTTTCGGTGTGTCATAGCATTCGACACCTTGTCATCAATAGTTGTTGTTAATGTGTAATACCCTTAGGTCGAACCCCAATTGTAAATGTACATAAGTTCTATAGTTTGGTGCGCCAGGGTATGTTTTGGGCCAGAGAGCCTTTGGTTATATGTTTTGAGATGAGAGTAATTGTGTGATTATTAGGTCGGAGAGCTATCGATCCTATCATTTTAATATGTAATCACTTAGATTATTAATAAAATACATCGCTTTTGCATACCAAGTCAGAGAAAAGAGTATGGGGGGATATAACTCCACTATAAGGGAAAAGAGACTAAGGGTTTAAGAAGAGGGGCTAAGCGAAGGGAGCTTAAGCCCAAGGGAATATTATATTAATATTTCCTAAAGTCTAAATCGTGAGATATCTTATCTTATGTTTTTAGGATGGGGAACATATATCCAAGTGAGGGCCATGTAGTTTCCATCATGACAAGTGTCACGTTGGGGACATGCAAATATATTGGAGGAACTTAGAGTATTTTGGGGTTTCTCACCATCCACACTCTTCCATCCTTCAATTGTATCTGTATTCTGGAATATTTGAAGCTATTGGTAACTAGTAACCCAAGACCATTTGAGTTGAAGAAGTGGGTTGTCAAGCCTGTGAGCATTCTCTTTAGTGAGAGAACTGTTGAGAATTGTTTGTTGGTGCACCAGGCAATAGCTATAGGGCTCTGAGACTTTTTTCCGGCTTGTTGTTGAAGCCCCGAAAGGGAAGTGGGACAGACGAAGGACTGTTGAGTAGAGAAGGGGTACACTTCCTAAGGTGGGACATGCATGTGGGAAATGAGAGGTTGTAGGCTAGTTGCAACAGTTCACACCTTGACCTGAGATTTATTGTGTTGATTAAACCTTAGTTTTCCTTAGAAAACCTTCCCTAGCTGAGAATTTATGAGCAACAGAGTCTGGTTGGGAGGAACATCTGAGGTCTACACATAGTTGGTGATTTACCATTAAAATATAAGTGTTCTGTTATGTGTTTATGTGTCAATTATTATGTGTATGTTATGTTAATTATGTATACTTAAAAGGTACATATTTATGCATGAATGGTTTGTTGTTAGAATTACATATTGTAGCATATGCACGACTTTTTAGGTAATGATTGTATAAGAGCTAATTTTTGAGTCTGCGGGTAATGAAAAACAACAAGTGATATTAGAGTTGTAAGGAGTAGAATTCCAAGAAATCATAATTTTTAGTTGTGATAGAAATGAGATTTTGTGTAGCATGGCCCAACCAGTGTGGCTGGGGACGTTACATAATGTCCAGTCACCTATGGTTTATTGTTGTGAGTTAGTGAGTTATTGCATCACATTTTGGCTTTGCATACTCAATTCCTCCTTTCACACATCTACCTATGGGTGCCTATGTACCATGCCCTCCAATTCCATTCAAAGATTTCATTCAGTGATAGTTGCATCATCTTTCCAACAAACGCCAAATCCAATTGCATCATCTTTCTAGCAAACACAAAATTCAGATGAAGACATTCTGCTTAAACTATCTAGTTGGATAGTGGGACTCTGTTCAATTAAAATCAGGACGAATGATACATACTTAAGCATGAAGCCATGGATAATAGTGCTTAGCCTTGGAGGTCACATTCCAGTAGCTCATATGATGGCCAAAAAAACACTTTTATGCCATTCACTATTAAAATTAGTTGTTAGATGATCTTTGTTTATGAAGAGGATTTATAGGGAGATAAATTCATTCTTTTATGAGTTCCATAAATAAAGTTTTATTATGGTCAAATTCGTTAGCACCATTGGATTTCAAGGGTTTCCTTTTGTAAGACAAAGGCGGCAACGTTCGAAACTCACGGTAGGCCAAAATCGGATGCGACAAGATTTTGCGGTAACGAACACACTAGCAAACAAAAAAAAATAAAGTTTTATTATGATTTTCTTTTTAATAATTTAAATTGTTTTAAAATATATTATTTTTTTCACATTTGAATAGAGTTTTATTATTATTTTTTCAATAATTTAAATTGTTTTAAAAAATGTTATTTTTTCACATTTAAATAATTAATTTCTTATTAATTAAATAAAATTATGATTTTTAACCAAATTTTTATTATTCACTTATTCATTTATCTTTTATTTTATAAAGATATTAAAAATTTAATTTATCTTATAAATATAAGAATATTGTATAATAAAACTGCAAATATAGAATTTCAGTGTTCAATTATGTAATTCCTGAACATTTGTCTTACTAATTTTTTGAATTCTAACATATGGTGCAATCTACTCATGGTCAAGAGTTAAATTGATAGGTAATGCAAAAATTGTGATTGAGGTCAAATTTTATAAAACTTGTCAATACAAGCATAATTTGGTTCCCTTAATAGTTGATATTGATTAGTAATGCATACTGTCTACTGACTGTGTAGACCTAGAATTAATGTTGCCCACTCTCTCACATTTATATTCTGTGGTCAATTATGTTGCCCACTCTCTCACATTTATATTCTGTGTTCAATTTTACAATAGTATCAATACAGTAATCATGGCTGGAATAGCTCAGTTGGTTAGAGCGTGTGGCTGTTAACCACAAGGTCGGAGGTTCAAGCCCTCCTTCTAGCGTAGAAAGATTATACTTATTAGTTTCTTCTGTTTTCAAGGAACTATCATCCAATCTAGTTTACGGGGTCTTGTTCTGCCAGACCAAGCATAAACGATATCAACAAATTTTATGGACAACGACCTCACAGCTATCCGTAAGAAAAGCAAGTTGCAAGAGGGCCCGACCGGGTTCGAACCGGTGACCTCTTGATCTGCAGTCAAATGCTCTACCACTGAGCTACAGGCCCCAATCCTGTTAAGCTGTGTTTTTATGCCCAACAATTATTTATTGCAAGTGAAAACAGCCAGTTTTGAGTTTCTGCAACCTTTAATTTATGTCTAGGTTAAGCACAAGGTCGAAGTTTCAAACCCTTCTACTACCGTTGTTTAATACAAATTTTCTTTGACTCGTGGTTATTTAAATTTTTATTAAATAGAGACTGACATTTGCACTTTTATAAGAACAATGCGAACGCTTTAGGATATCTAACAGTTTGGGTACCTGGATTTCACCACGTGTCCAAATTCCCTCAACGGAATTTACGCACGTGTTGTTCATGTTCGTTGTTGTTAGTATATGCGGAAGAGTAAGGATTATTGTAATAAGTTCATGGTTGACTTGGAATTAGTTTTGTAGTTAATTTTATATGTATAAAGTTTTTTTTTTTTTTTTGTTAATTTGTGGGGGACTGTTGGCTAAGCGATTAATCTGTGGCTTGAGAAACCGCGACTCAGGGGCATTTAAGCCGTCAAAATCACTCGGGGATCGCACCCGGCCTGAGCCACACCAACCCTTAACATGGTTGGATTTTTTGTCCCCGTAAGTTTCGAACCGGTGACTTTAACATCACGGAGTGGCTTAACAACACACTCTGTCACCAATTGTACACCTCGGGGACCAAGTTTTAATATGATGTTATTATAAGTTTTATTCCGACATTGTTTAATTGTTTTATGTTTTTGTTTTTCTTTTGGAATTTGATAATATAAATTTGTAGGAAATTATATTTTTTTATTATTTAAATTACATTTTTAAATGTATAAATAAATTTAGCATGTCTAAAAAGTTTAGGACAGAATTAATCACTCAAATATGTAGATTCTTATTGGATTTCAAGCAAATATCTCTAAAAAAATATCTTAAAAAAAGAACCAAAACATAGAACAATTAGCCTAAACACTTTATTTCATCCTATATTTATAATTATTATTGTTATGGCATAACTAACACTAATGGTGGAATGCCAATCATTATTTGAATGCTACGTTATAACATATCACCATTATTATTTAATATTTTCCTACTTTTTGAACTTGACATAATTCACTTATTATTTCAAATAGTTCTAATATATCAAGTAACTTCCGCAAATTGTAGATAGTATTAATATATCAAGTAGTTTAAGTGTATCAAATAAATTCGAGTGACTACCATTTTTATTATTCATGGCAATCATATTCCAACATAAGTTAAATATGATAAATCTTACAATGCTTTTCTTGGTCTCTTCTATTTTATAGAATTCTAGGAATGAAGGGCAACTTGTCTGGGGAATTTTTCTCACGTGAATTTTGGTTATCCAACTTAATCTGTCTATGAATGAAGGGCAACATGTCTCGAAAATTCTTTTCATGTCAATTTTGGTTATCTAACTTAATCTTTCTTAGAATATGAAGAAATAATTTGTGATCTCCTCTCCAAGAAGGGGAAACAAAATATCATTGTTGTTGCTACTCTAATTCAAGATGCCATAAACACTTGCCCTTGTGGACACTTGTTGCTAATTTGATCCAAGAAGACATGAACACGAGCCCTACTTCAATCCATATTGAGTTATCCATAATGAGGTATAGTGGCTTGTATCTCGAGTGAGTTAAATCAATATATCTTCTCTGTGTTATTTTGCAACCTCTTTTTTGAGTTAAATCAATATATATATATTTTTTTGTGTTATTCTTGTAGTTAAATATTGTTTGTAACTATTTTTTTTTTTTATTTTTTTTAAGTAAGAAGGTTTGATTTTTGCAACTTCAACACCATATTATTTCTCTGATAGTTCTTGAGATTAATAAAACCACTAAGATATATGAAGATAAATCTAATAGAAGTTTAAGAGTTTTAATGGTTACAAATGCTTTTTTTACTCTTCTTTGTGTCTCTCTCATATTTGTTTTCAAGGTTTTTACTTCATTTGCAACACCATGCATACAAAAAAAGATTTGATATTGATATGGAATAAAGGTTAAGTTGTAGTTGTTGTGATTTGTAAAAGTGTTAGAAAAAAAAAAAAACACACAATTTAGTTATTTTTAAATGATTTTACTTCAGATTATGGTCTTTAGAAAGGACCATAAATCAAACTCCAATTCAATGTTAGATGTATGGTTTCAAACTAATGCCTGATTCGGTGGCCTAGTGCTTGGGTAAATTAAAGAGAGACATTACTATGTTGTACATAGTATCAATAATACAAAGTGCAAGGTGTTGAGGTCTCTAGTTTTAACATTATATATATATATATATATATATATATATATATATATATTTATATTTATATTTATATTGGCTTCTGGTACATTTGAAGGTCCAATTACAAGAAAACGATTTTAAAGTTTCTTGCAGCAACATGAACACACACATTAAACATCAAACTTCCATACTATTAATAGAGATGACGATTGAAATTTTCTCCTACTTTTCTTGCAAGGTGTAATTTCTTCATGTACATGTAATTTATGGCTCATATAGCCCCATTTCTATAACAAATAGCTTTGATACCATAATGTAGCACACTCAATCACCTCTATGCACCAATCAAGCTACAAGGTACTTCATAACCATACCATTTTTTTTTCTCTAATACATTTAACAACCTCAATAATATGTCATTTAACCAATTAGGGAATACATGCATACTAACTTAGAGTTATACAAATGAAATTAAATAGCCATTCAATCATGAACACATAATTATAAATTCCCACTAATACATGCATTATGAACTAAACAAACTAGAAAATAAATTAATCCATAACATGAGCAATAATAATTCTACATATTTATAAACAAATTAAGAACACTTATCTTGTGAAAATTATTCACCAATTGGTTGCAGAACAAAGGCATTCCTTCCAACCATAGTCTCCTTGTTACACCTAATATCTATGTAACAAATACCACCCTTGAATTGAGGCTATAAATTATCCAGGGAGAATTCTTATGACATGGATCTAATCTCTCTCTCATAACCCAATTCCCATAATTGTCAAGCAATTTCCACTATAACAATCCTAATCCACCAACCCTTTTTTCCTTCAGCCTGCACAACCCAAGGAAATTGATTCCCTTCTCTACTAAGTTGTTCCTCAGGTTATCTCACTTCCCTCCAGGGATCCAATGCATGTTGTCTAGGAAATATCCATGTTGGGATACATGGATTATCAGTTGTAATTAATTCCTCTAAATATCAACAATTATCCATGTACATAGTCATAATTTATCCATAGTTTCATAGCAAAAAATTCCCATTATTCTATAGAGTAATACCATGGAAACTTTTAGATTAGAGAGAAAACCCAAGGTAGAATCAACGAGAATAATTAACCTGCATGCCCAAAATCATAGAATACATTTGCATGCATAGGAGAGACCATGTGCCTTCTTTAGAAGTCCACATAATATTTCTCTTTGATCACTAATCTCAAGGTTTAACAATCATCATAAAGAAAAGGTTTAATAACGATAAGGTATAAATAAAATAATAGTATTCATACTTATCCCCCCTAATCCCCCTTTCTTTCCCCTCTCATGGATTCATAGTCCCCCTCATTCTTTGTACTCCTTATTCTTCAGTCTGTGATGTATTTAAATTATAATAGTTCAATGTACAATTTACAAGTGACATATGTCTAATTTATAGCCATTTCATCATATACACATACAATAATAATATGAGGACCAAAATTGGGGTATTACAACCTACACATAAAGACGTTTGTAATACACCCTTGGAAAAATGTTTTCCATGGGTATATACCTAGAACTTTTTTCCATATATGCTACTTTCAACTAATGCTAGAAAATACTTATTTATTTCAATTTGTTGATTCAAAGTGTGTAGGTGCTTACAATGATGTTGATAACATTGAAAATTTGTTCAAGAACATGTTTTTCCAATTACATGATGTTTCATACTTAATTCAAATTTCAATATATGCTTCATAAATAGTTCAAATTTGGCTATGATTTTGTTGCTAGCATTGGAAAATTGTTGAAGAGCATATTTTTTGAATGCTTCGTGATTTCACAATTTGATCTGGATTTATGAGGGGATGAAATAAAACAAAAAAATATGACAAAAACACATAGATACAATAATACTCAATTTCTATTAATGAATGAAAGTATATGTAAAAATGTAGAGTGAAATGAACTCGCTAGAATGGTGGTAGCTTATCTCTGAGAAATGATGTGACAACTACACGCATTTGCAAGAAGATGATTACAATGAGGTCAAAAAGGAATTTTAACATAAAGTATCAATGAGAAAGCCCTAAACATCCAAATCCCTAAACCCAAAAGATGAAACACCAAAATGTATGTGGGCCTCGATGTGGTTAGTTGATACGTCAACTTCTCAGGGGCATTACTTTTGCATACGATCTTTGTTTGGGGCCCTCGATAGCTCGTCAGAAAGGTCTAGATGAGGAGTACACATTCTAAATGGCCCAATACATTCCTTTATCTATCTACTGGGCACTTATGGGCCAAAGAAATGTCGTTAAGGGATTTAAAACGACCCCAGAAGCTAAGGACCTGAGAAATCGTAGAAAAATTGCCAGAATGGGAATTGTATTTAGAGCTTGTGGAATAGGTGGATGGCCAATGATGTCCACTTGTATTAGTCCTCCCTCCTTAGGAATAAATGGTATCCATTGTGTTAAGTTCCCCCATCAAATGGGTAAAATTTTGTTGAACTTGACGCTTCGTGAGCCATTCACCTTGGTGCAATAGTTTCATTGCTTTGACAACCCGATAGAGTTGGATATTTTATTGGTAGGTGCCCTTAACCTGTGTCTCCATGGTCCGATCAACTATTTTTTGTTCCATTCAGTCAAGGTTAATATTTATAAGTGTCAGCTGCTCTGTCGCTTCTGATATGTCTAGTAGTAGTGGGAAATATGGTCGAAGGAGGTACAAATTGTATACTAGGTGCAATCCAAGGAAGGGGGGAATACTTAACTCAAAATCATTGTCACTCATATCCCTGGTTATGGTGTAAGGGACATAATGAAGTGGAAACAACTTATTATGGGGTCCTATAAGGCATTATTTCTACAAATGCAACCAAACCTTGTCTCCCACCTAAAAATTGTGTGGAACTCGGTGTTGATCATGGCACAACTTGTACTTAGAATTGGATTTTTGTAAAATATCATGGACCTTTTGATGTATGTGATGGATCCGATCAATAAATTTGTGGCATTGTAGGCCTTAGATTGAGGATGAGAATATTTTTCCTGTGTGGACGTGCGAGGTAGTGCTACATCAATGGGGCCCAATGGTTGAAATATCAGGCCCACCTAAAAAGGGTTGTGGTCAGTCAGGCTATGGAGGGATCTATTGTAATTGTTTTGAACATAAGGAAGGATATCATCCCATGTGTGTTGATTCCTGGATTTGTATATGCGTAATATATGCATGATCATCCTATTGAAGACCTTTGTCTATCCATCGGTTCATGGAAAATGGATTTGGTGAGCTTGGTTTCCAACAATGACCAGAGGATCGATCATAATGTATTCAATAACATGTTGCCCCGATCTGGTATGATGTTCTGTGGTAGTCCAAAGTGCACCCACACCTGCTCGAAGAAGAGATTGGAAGTGGCCTTTGTTGTGATACTCTTCTTGTAAGCTGTCAGAATGGCCATCTTAGAGAATTGATCAACAACCATGAATACACAATCATTTCCATGCTTGGTTGAGGGGAGACCTGACATGTAGTCCATTGAGATAGATTCCTAGGGCTTGTTGGGAGTGGGAAGAGGGGTGTACAATCCTTTTTTTTAATGGATGGCTTGGCGATGGAGTAGGAAGTGAAAGATATTTTATACTTACTGACATCTTGTCGAAGCTTCAACCAATAGAAATACTTCTGTAGTATTTCCACTATCTTCTCTACTCCAAAGTGTCGTACCACCTGACTATAGTGGGATTCCCAAATCAGCTTCACACGCTCACTTGAAGGAACACATAGATGACCCAGATGGCATAATAGTCCATCCTAAAGATGAAATTTAGTAATAGTCGTGCTTGTTCCCTACATTTGGTAGGTCATAGCGAAGTTAGGATCACTGACATAGAGTTGGGGCCACCTGGAGGTCTCATTCCTATAAGAGTTAGACACTGTGGTTAGTGTTGCAACTATAGGCCGATTGAGGGAGTCAATGACACAATTGGTGCTCCCTTTCTTATATTTAATGTTGAGGTGAAACTGCTACAAGAATGTGGACCACTTTTGATGACAGCCATTCTGTAATTTTCTTTGTGTCTGCATGAAATGGAGAGGCTTGTGATCCATATGGATGTATGTTTCCTTCCCTAGAATGTAATGCTTCCATTGGTGGAAGGATTTTATAATGGAATACATATATTTTTCATAGGTGGGGCACTTACGGATGACATCTAAGAGTCTCTCACTATGATAGGCCACTAGATGATTGTACTGAGTGAGAATGACACCAACAGTTCTGAAGCATATGCCTCAATATCAAAAGGTGTTTTCAAATTAGGTAAGACAAACACCGGGGCTTAGCATAGACCATGTTTCAGATCGTCATTTTCTCCATGTGTATCTACCGCAGTAGTGAAAGTTAGAACTTTAACTGCAATTGTCTGGCACACACGAAATTGGATATGTAGATTCGTGACAACCCTCTTTTAGATTCTTAATATACATGTGGCCACCATCTTGGTTATATAACTCCTGCCAGTTTGGTTCGATACAATAACTAGTGCCACGGAAACATATTATTTTCGATGTGTCGTAGAATTTGAATGTGTAATACTCCCAGGCCGAACCCTAATTGTAAATGTACATAAATTCTATAGAGTGGTGAGACAAAATATGTTATGGGCCAGAGCGCCTTTGGTTATATGTTTTGAGGTAAAAGTACCTGTGTAATTATTAGGCTGAAGCCAACGATCCTATCATTGTAATACGCAATCACTTGGATTGTAATAAAACACATCACTTCTACAGATCAAGTCAAACACAAGAGTATGGGGGGTTAGAACTCCACTAGAAGGGAAAAGAGACTAAGGGTCTAGGAAGAGGGGTTAAGCTAAGGGATCTTAAGCCCAAGAGAATATTATATTAATATTTCCTAAAGTCTAAATCATCAAATATATTATACTATGTTTTTAGGATGGGGAACATATGCCCAAGTGGGCCTGATGTAGTTTCCATCATGACAAGTGTCAAGATGGGGACATGCAAATATATTGGAGGAACTTAGTGATTTTTGTGGTTTCTCATTATTCTCTCATTCACTCTTACCATTCATACTATGTCATCCTTCAGTTGTATTTCTATTCTGTAAGATTTGAAGTTGTTGGTAACTAGTAACCTAGGACCATTGTGTAGAGCCTAGTTATTTCCAGGGCTCAAACTAATTAAAAGTTTTCTAAAATCTCCTACTTTAATGACTAAAAATTAGTTTAGAATTTATTTCATGATTTTCTTATACTTAGAATAAACCAGGAATAGATAGTAACAACATAATAATATCAGCAACAATAGCATAATAATGTTAACAACAACATAATACATACCTCCACCTCCAGGTTGGTTTATCTAGTCTCTTTTTTGTCTGATCTTGTTCTTGTTCTTGCCCAGACAAAATATTAACCTCCCAACCAACTAGGAACAACCTCTTTGGCTCCCTATATCCAGGAATCCTTATGGTTTCTTGGCCCCCGAGCCCAAAATTCCTAGCAACAACAGTGCCCTGTGAGAGCTTCCCAAAAACCATTCCTCCAATTTCCTCCTCCTCCTCTCCCTTTTAGAAATTCATAAATCCTCAAACAGAAATAAGATCCCTCTCCCTTTTAGAAATTTAGAAATCCTCAAACAGAAAGAAGATTCTGCTTCCAAGTCCTCCCCTTCTTCCTTATCCTCCTCCCTCAAAATCCCCTCATTAATTCCCAACAACGTTATCCCCCCATTAATTCCCCAACAACCTTATCCCCCCATTAATTACTTCACCCACCCTTTTAATAATAAAATAATAAAAGACTCATTAATATATTTTAATAATTAATTAAATTAAAATTAAAAACTATGATAAAATTAATCAATTTGGGTTGTTACATACACCCACCCTTCC
>ML782487.1:709721-731233 GCA_009831015.1 Picea engelmannii | reverse complement strand
GCTCTGTTTTGATTAAATCGGTTTAATACGATTTTGTAGTTCTTGAATTAGTATAAACGATTGAATTGGCTCTGATTTAGTTTGATATAGTTATGTTTTGTTTGATTCAAAAACGATTCTGTTTGTTTTGGAATTAGCATAGTTGATTGTGTTTGTGTTGAATTAGTATCAAAGATTAGTTTGATACAGTTCTGTTTGGATTGAACCGAATTGACACGATTTTGTTGTCCTGGAATTAGCATAAACGATTGTATTCGTTTTGAATTAGTAACAAAAGAATTGTTTGATAGATCGCACACATTCCGATTACCATTCGATTAATTCAATACGATTTCGTTTGTTTCAGATTGGCATGAAAGATTTGGTTTGTCATACCAATAATGATTTTCTTGTTTTGAATTGGTAATAAAGACTCTGTTTGGTTGACCGCATACATTCTTGTTATCATTTGGATTGATTTAAAACGATTTTGTTTTCAAATATGACCAGCTATAGAATCGTGAGATTCTGTAGCTAGTCATAAAATTTGGATTTTTGTTAATTTTACAAATAAAACATTATCTAAACTTGTTTATTCTTATCCATCTACATGTACACACGAATTTCAATGGAATTGGATCTGCTGTGGCAGTTTAGAACATACTTTTTGTTACATAGTTTTAGTTTAAGTTGTTAGTCTTAGGCAGAAATAGTAATCTGGGAGATTGTTCCCATATTTTTTGTGAACAGTTTTTGATAATTCCCACAGGGATGTTTTACCCTGTGGCCTTTATATACACATTATTTTTTGTAAACAACCCATCACTGTTGGGAGAACAAAGACTATGGACTTATGATTATACATACTGGAATAGAAGTGGATTTGTTGTACGACTTTAGCTTCAATTTATCTTACTTTTGTTCAAGTTTCTATGCATTTTAATTTGTAATCAAATTATTGACTATTTTAGATATCAAGATTTGTTACAGTTGATGCGTTATGATTTAAATTCTGTCCATATCTGATGTATCTCATTTTACTCACAACAATTACTCTGTTTGAATTTAATTAACAGAAGGTTTATCTTCTTAGTTAAATAAACGGTTATGTACAAATCTTCGCACTATAATTTATTTATATGTGATGATCTGTAAACTTTAAGATTGCTGTCATTTTATGTCTTGTGTGTTCTGTCATTCGTATTCAAAGAGTACTGTTGCTTCCTGTTTACAAGAAGCTTGTGGAAAATCTGGTGCGGGTTTCCTCCCATCAAACAACTAAATCCAGTATTGTGCACAGGACAAATAGGAAGCGTTACTTCAGGTCAGTTTGTTATTTAATAGTTAATAAATTCGAGAATTCTCAGTAGTTTGGATAGATATATAGTTCAGATTTATAGTTAGGATTATTATTTTAATTTCTCAGCTTAGATATTTTTCATTTTATTCCTTTCTCATAAAAATTATAAAAAATAAAAAATAATAGTTTCGCTGTCATAAGACATTTTACCAATGATTTTTGCAAATTCAGATCAAAATTTGTATTCTGTAAGTACTGTACATATATAATTGAGATCCAATTCTATTGATAGTTGAACATTTAATTTCATAGAATTATTGTTGCATAATATTAGTAAGTAAGTTGTATATATGGTTTCAGATTTGTATATAGTTTGCTGTAGCCTTTTTTTTTACCTAGATTGGTTTCCTTAGCTTAGTTTTTCTTTCGTTTTCCTAGGACTTAGATCGGCCAACAGAGCCGCTGAACCCGTCGAAGTGGATCATCCCAAACGGCTTGGGTTATTTAGACAACACCGGACCAGATCCACCCCTCCAGTTGACGAGCGGTCAATTTCGCCCGTCAACAAATGGCACTAGAAGGAGGGCCTGATAATTATTAATGGCACGAGGCGGTTGTAAGACTCCTCCACCACCCAGCCGCTCAATTATAGTGACAAGAAGTCATTCAAATGACAACATTGTCCCTCAAACAACAACCACATCAAACGATGATCTACAGATCACAGTTGAACCAGTAACCCCAAATCCTACAAGTGGTGACGTAAAAGAGATTGTCCGCCAATCTCTCTCTTAAGAACACATAGTGCCTTCGCCCTTTTAAGGCAACCAAATTGACCTTTGGACCAACCATTAGATTTCTTTGATATTAGAGAAGAACTTGGAGGCACTAACCTCACTTTAAACCCTATAGATCCAATCCTCACTCTTGCTACAGGAGGATCTGGAACACCACCCTCAGCACCTCCATCATCTCCTCCTTCTTCTGGAGAAGACTCTTCTGACGAAGGCAGTTCCTCTTCTCATCTTTCCACACCACCTACACCAATGGCCAACCAAAAAAATCCTGCCAGACCCTGTCTTGACCAGGATGCAGTAGCTGTACCTGGGCCTCAGCATCCCTTACCCAAACATCGGGAGAAGTGGCTTCCCAAGTTTGACCCTCACTCTAAACAAATCACCGAAGATCACATTAAAAAGTTTATGTTAGCCATTAGACTCCGTAATGTCGAGCACGAAGACGTAGTCTGTAGGTTGTTCCCCTATACTTTCGAGGGCAATGCCTCTACCTAGTACTTTGCCCAGCAACCCCATACCATTGTATCATGGGAGAAGTTCGAATCCTACTTTCTTGAGAAGTTTGGGGACGATAAGTCCCCTAAAGTTCTAGTCATGGAGCTTTCTAGTTTAAGAATGAACCCCAAAGAGAAAATCAAAGACTTTAACCAAAGATTCTTAACACTTAAGAACCGAATCCCTACCGATTCGATGCCTGCCGAGAATCTTATCATAGCATACTATACTAAATCCTTGCATCAAAGTATAGCCATTTGGGTAAAACGATCTAAGAAAACCACGTTGTTAGAGGCCTTTGAAGAGGCCAGTCAAATTGAAAAAGACATCCTTAGTTTAAAAGACACTACTAGCAACGAAACAAAAACTAGTTCATCTTCCAAAAAGAAAATCGAAATCCTCCCTAGACCTGGTCAAAATAAAACACAACCTGAAATCTCGGATTTAGAAAACTTAACTAAAGTCGTTCAAAAAATGTCAAATAAAGTTATAGATTTGAAAAGAACGGACGAAGAATCTTCTTCGAGCAAAGGGCCTTACAAACCCCCGTTCAGGAAACCTTTTCCCACCAACCGACCTAATCCAAATACTGAGGGCCTAAATCTAGAAAGTCTGCAATTCGCCCTTGAAACAATTCTAGAAGCCGGGGATAACTTGATGCCCCCTGAGATCCCTAAGGAAGTAGTTGAACAAGAGACAGTTGAAGAAGAAGAATCTTCTCCGAACATTTTTGGACACTTCTCAGATAGCATTTTTCAAGCTAATTTTGAGACAGTTCATCCCTACAATACTAGGAGTAAGACAACAAACAAACCTTCTTCCGAAAACACTATGACTTTGCCCCCAAAACAAACTAAACCAGCTGAGGCTAAACACAGTCATGTAAACCCGAACTTAGATTATGATTTAGTTGAATATCTAAAAAAGTTAAGGGCTAACATTTCTATTTATGAATTATTGAAATTTCCGTTTCTGCTTCAAAAAATGCTACAAAATATCGCAGAGAATAGCAAAAACGGTAATTCAAGCAGTAACAAGGTTGTTCAGAACAAAGTTCGTCAGAAGACTTCCGCTAAGAATAATTCTGATCCTCACGATAAAGGAAGCCTTCCTGTAAATAATGTAACAAATGTAGATAAATTAGCTTTAGAGGCTACGAGTAAAAAGCCACAAGCTTCCACCATTCGTACTCGCAGAAATGTACCTCCATTTTTGTTAACTTTCGAAATCTTTAATAGGAACGTGCACAGTTGTATGGTAGATTTAGGAGCGTCATCCAATGTAATGTCGTGGTCTGTGTGTCAGAAGATTAATGCTGAAGTTGAACCATCCACCTTAAAGATCATCCAACTTGATCGAACTAGTGTTAAAGTTGTAGGCGAATTAAGGAATGTGCTTATTAGATTATCGTCTAACCCCAAAGTTCATCAAGTGATTGATATTATTTTTGTGGATATTCCAGAATTTTATGGTTTGTTTCTAAGAAGAGACTGGTCAGAGCAGCTACATGGCTATTTCACAACAGATTGGTCTCACCTATGGCTGCCCGAGAACGACAAACCCAACAAGATCAAGGTAAATCGTGAACGCTACCTAAAGCTCACAGTCACGAATTTAAATGATCCCAATGAACCATTTACCCCTTCTGCCGATTCACCCAAAATACAAGGATGGATACCTTTTTCGGCAATTTCATGGCCGAGACTTCAGCTATCACCAACCCAGAACAACAGTCTGAGATTGTGGCATATGTGCAGCCAGCAGTTTCTACACAATGGTCTCATGCACCCGATGAGAATCAAATATGGTCTCTTTACTTTGACGGGTCAAAGTCCAAAGAAGGAGCTGGTGCAGGCTGCGTTATTATCGATCCTGCAGGTAACAAAACCCTGATTGCATGTAGGCTAGAATTTGAATGTACTAATAACACAACAAAATATGAGGCTTTATTGCAGGGCCTCAGAAAAGCATTAGACATGAACATTCAAAATTTGACTGTCTTTGGCGATTCAGAAATCGTGGTTAGACAGGTAAGAGATTCTATCCACTGCGTGTCTCCGCATCTTAAAAGCTACCAATCCGAGGTATGGAATTTAATGAATAAGTTTTCTGCTTTCAATATAAATTATATTCCTAGATTGAATAATTTTGAGGCTGATCTATTAGCTAACGTAGCTTCCGAACTCTTTCTTGCAGAAGGCTTGTCCCCGAATGCATTCTCCGTCGAACTATTGTTCAGACCATCCGTGCCCGACAACTTCACGAATTGGAGAGTCTTCGACGACGATCAACAGATTATTAGCTTCCTGCATATGGAAGAAACTTTCCAAGGTGCGGTGATTGACGAACGCACTCATGACGACAATATGCATGATTTCACGGTAATACCAAATCCGAGATCTCATGAATCTTCATCGGACATGGTAAATTCGATCCCTAAATCCGTAGTTAGATTAGAAATTTTTTACGATCTTCAAGATAAATTCAAAAAATCGGTCAACTGTAAAACCAATAGTTCCTCGTTATCATATGAAAAAGTAAACTTGGGAACTAATGACAATCCACAATGCATTAATTTAGGGGTGGGATGTTATGAACAAGAAAAATCCGCCTTTTTTAAATTGTTTAAAGAATTCAAATATGTTTTTGCATGGACGTATGATGATCTTAAAACTTTTGACCCTAACATCATACAACACGCCATTCCTATGAAACCCCAAACCTTACCGTTTCAACAAAAGTTAAGAAAAATGCACCCTAAGTTCGAACCGACCGTAAAAAAAGAATTAAATAAACTACTGAATGCTAAGATAATTTTCCCAGTTAGGCACATGCAATGGGTTTCTAACCTTTTCCCTATCCAGAAGAAAAGTGGTGAAATCTGACTATGCGTCGATTTCTGAAACCTTAATAGAGCGTCTGATAAAGACAACTACCCTGTCCCACCCATGGAACAAATCCTTCAACAGGTATCTGGTTCTGAAAGATTATCCTTATTGGATGGTTTTTCAGGGTACAACCAAGTCCTGATGTCTCCTCCAGACCAACTTAAAACTACCTTTCGCACTCCATGGGGCACCTACGCTTATAGGAAAATGCCCTTTGGACTCATTAATGCCGGTGCCACTTTCCAGAGAGCGATGGACATCGCTTTCCGAGGCTTAATCAATCAATCCGTTGTAGTTTACTTAGATGATGTTACTGTATTTTCTGAAACTAAAACTGATCATCTAGCTCATTTAAGAGCCGTTCTACAGTGATGTCGTAAATACGACATTTCCTTGAATCCTAAAAAATCTATCTTCATAGTAGAACAAGGTAAAATATTAGGATTTATTGTGTCAAGCAAAGGGATGATTATCAACCCTGAAAGGACCCAAGTCATCTCGAAACTTCCCCCTCCCTCATCCAAAAATTCTATGCAGTCTTTCTTAGGCCAGATAAATTTTGTCAGGAGATTCGTCCCCAGTTTTTCCGAAATGGTGAGACCCTTACAGAATTTAATTAAGAAAGATGCACAATATCATTGGGGATCCTTAGAAAACCAAGCTTTTAATTCAATAAAAAAGGCCATAATAGACGCTCCTTCTTTCACGATCCCTGACTTTTCGCAAGACTTCACGCTCTACACATTTGCTTCTGACCGCTCCTACGTTGTTGTCCTAACTCAAAAGAATGCTGAAAAAAATGACGTACCCATTGCCTTTATGAGCTTTGCTTTCAAAGGCGCATAACTTAATTACCCAGCAGTAGATCAACAAGCCTACGCTGTTTTCAAAGTAGTCAAGAACTTCCGATCTTATCTTTTGAAATCTAGGACGAAAATTATTGTCCCTTACCTAGCCGTCAGAAATCTGTTAGTGCAGAAAGAACTAGGTGAAAATAGGGTGAACTGAGTCACTTTCTTACAAGAGTATGACATAGAAATCATCCCAGCTCAAATAGTGAGAGGCCAATGGCTATGCAAGTTAGTCACTGACTCAGAAACAGGACAACAAGAAGAAAACGATATGTCAAACCCAAGACAACACAATCAAAATTCAATTTGTTGTGCACAAAACTCTGTTAGTCCATGGTATGACGATATAAAATTATGTCTTGAACATGGGTCAGCACCCCGTCACCTGAATCCCACTAAAAGAAGAGTGTTAAGATTAAAATCTGCCTCTTTTCAGTTGATTAATGGTATTATATTTCGCCAAAATTTTGATGGAGTACTAATGCGTTGTCTTGAGAAAGACGAAGCAGAAAAGGTCTTACTAGAATTGCACGCAGGAGAAGCTGGTGGGCATTTTGGTGGGGACACCACTGCCCATAAAGTTTTAAGAGCTGGTTATTACTGGCCCACACTTTTTAGAGATTCTCACGCCTTGTGTTGCAAGTGTATTATTTTCCAAAAAGCATCCGAGCGGATACAGAAACCAACCTTTCCTTTGCAGCCTGTCTCAGTAGACTCCCATTTTCAGCAGTGGGGTCTTAATATTATAGGTCCAATCAATCTGCCATACTCACAGCAGCATAATTTTATCATAACAACCACAAATTATTTCACCAGGTGGTCTGAAGCTGCAGCATTAAGAACTGTGAATACCACTCAGGTAATTGTCTTTTCAAATTCAAATATTATTACTCGTTTTGGTATCCCTGACTACTTAGTATTCGATAACGCTTCTTATTTTTTGTCTCTTGAGATGAGCGAGTTCGGTCTAGAAAAGGGAATTAAATTGAAGTATTCTTCCAGCTACTACCCCCAGGGCAATGGATTGGCAGAATCAACAAATAAGAATCTGATTAAAATCATCAAGAGAACGGTATCTAAAAATCACAAAAATTGGCACAATGCACTGTTAAACGCAATCTGGGCTGATAGAGTAACACTGAAAACTGTTGTAGGTAACTCTCCCTTCTTTCTCGTCTATGGCAGAGAAGCAATTATTCCACCACATATTATTCTTCCCTCACTACAACTTTCACAGAAAATACAAGAAGGAAACTGCCCTCCTTTGGAGAATCGAATTAACACTTTAATAAAACTGAAAGAGGTAAGAGCTCAAGCTAAACGTAAGTTAGATCAACATCAGCTAGTGGTTAAAATATGGTTTGATTCCAACTCTGCCTCTGATAGGAACTTCGAAGTAGGTGACCTTGTCTTGAAATGGGACAAGCCGCATGAGGGAAAGGGAGAGCATACGAATTTTCAGAACTTATGGCTAGGACCGTTTTTAATTGCTGAGAAATTGGGTCCCAACTCTTTCCGATTACAGAGTCTAGAGGGACACCTAGACACCTATCCAATGAATGGCCAAGCTCTGAAAAAATATTTTGCTTGATGACAACCCTGTGTATACTGTGTAAATATTTTTCTTTTTGTTTGCTTTTCTTTTACTGTTTTGGTTTTGATTTTTCCCTTACGCTTATCAATTTTTCTTTTGGAAATACACATACCTACATTATGAACTGTTTAGACAAAGAAAACAGAAAATTCTTTCTCTGAAATGACTGATGAAAATATGTCTAAACATCTATTGTGATATGCTTCTGAAATTTACAACCAAGTTGAGGAAAAACTGTTGTTTGAAAGAAGTTTATTGATTTCAGTCTATAAGTAAAGCCTGTCATGATCATCCATTATCTTCTTACGATGTCCTTGTTCCTTAAGGGAATAACTCAGAAGATGTTTCCCTGCTTTCAAAGGTCGGTTTTGAAAACAAACCATCTTTGAATCTTAATGAAGGACAATTTTAAAAATTCTTTCAAGGTCAGTAAAAATATGTCTAAAATATCATAATTTTCAGCGTCACCCCGCTCAATTATATATATTTAAAAAAAAACAACCAAATAAATCACAAAAGAGTTGTGGGAAGTGCTTGTAAACCCCCCGAGATGCTGAACAGGTCTGCTGGCAGCGGGTAAATGCATGCATGACGCCAAGACAACTTCGTCGGGGTACTGAACAGGCCCGCTGGAAGCGAAGCAATGTCGGGTATATGAAAATTTGCAAATATGGAATCTCTTGACCTTAAAATGTCCTTTATTTTGATCTGGAACTTCTTGGCAGGATACAAATATTAGAGTGGGTTAAATGGAAACCCTGTCGAGGCTATGAACGCCTACTGGAAACAGTGGCTCTGTTAACAGTATTGGAGATTTATCTTTAATATCATGACTCGCTTGTCTTAAGACTGTTATTAGTTTTCATCTTTTAAGCACAGCTGGAATATTTGATTAATGATGATGTTTAAACAATTTTATGGTTGTTTATGAGTTAGAATTATTCTCGTATCATAATCTGGATTTGTTTTTTTGGCAGAGATAACTGCTTCTACCAGTGTGTCGCCATTGTTGGTAGCCATTTTGCATTTTTATCTCTTCCTTATAAGATGCCTACACAAGGGTTTTGGACCCTCAATACTCATTGCAAATCTTTAAAACAAAACAACACTATTATCTTGCGCATTCACACACCTGCCTTGCGTTTTCGTTTTCACGACTACAAGCGTGAAAACCTTGAATTGGAAGTCATGTCAATGGCGTTAAATTTATCTTTGGATTTTTATGAGTACTCTTGTTCATGTGATCATTTCACCTCTAAACTTAATAATGGTCATACATGTGTCCAAAACACCAAACCTTTATTTACTTTGCATATGTATAGATATGGTTTCAATTTATAGATTCACCATGCAATGAGTTTTGGTGTCTTTGATTAAATCCTTGGTGCAATGGTTTCATAGAACACATACATTTTATGATCAAATCCTTGGTGCTATATTCAAAATGATTGTTTTATTTTAAATCATACAAAAGCTATTGTTTGTACAAACAGTCGGATCGACTTGCCATGTTTTTCAATAGTTGTTTGTTTGGCATATCATTTACATTGTTTTTTAACACACACCAATAGTGATTTGAATCACCAAGGCGCTGTCGATTGTACATATTGAAATGAATGTTTTGCATGGTATCAAGTCATTCCACCACCTGCGCATGTATAGGCATTAATGTCTACCTTGTAGCTTGGGCTACCTCTGTTTGTTTTGGGGAAACCTATGAGAATTGGTCCTGTGCCTATCCTGTCTAGCCTCCTCACCGTTTACACTGCCGACTGTGTGTTCTCTCCTATGGCACCTGTAGTGCACATAGAACCTAATGGCGTCCAAACAATGATTTTATTTGACAATGCTCCTGATGACCTGGAGAATAATGGCTGGTTAGTTTTCATCCAAAAATTTGAGGGTTTCAACCTCACGGTCGCCCAACAGTTTTCCCTCACATTCGACAGATGCTAAGGTTGGGGACATCCAACTCAAGCTAAACGAAGAATTCCTCAGTTTAGCCACGGGTTTTCCAGATAAAGGGCAGAGGTGGTTTAAGAATTCGAAGGTGGATGAAGTGTCGTGGCCGCTCCTATTCACATCGAAGAAAATTGTCAATTGTGACAGAGGTATGCCAGTCACTGCCCTTAAGTCTAGGTGGCATGATCTATTGGCCATTGTTAAGCAATTCGTGACTTGCAAAGGTCGTTATGGTTTAGTGTTTCCTTACCATCTCCGGTTGCTTATGAATTTTATTGATTTCCCTTTGAATATGCCTCACTACCTCCTACGCAGTCTGTATAAAATGTCTAAATGATTTAACAGGGAGAAGGTTGATTCCAGCCTCTTCCATCACTGTCTGATTAAGATCATTATTGTGTGTCATTTGGGGTTGAGTGGTGACTGTTGGAAAGCTTTCCTGTTCAGGAATGGCTTTGCCACTCCCGAATGTATTCAAATGGACAAGACTGTGGTCACCGAAACCCTTATTGGGCCAGCCGTGCCACCTCCTACCCTCCTACCCGCTGTCAAACCCTCGACCTTCCCCACAATTGATCTACCCGACACTATGCCTGACCCATGTTTGAAAAACAATGCTAGGAATGTTAAGAGGTCTGTAAGAAAAAAATGGAAGGGTAATACAAATGTCAACAACAAAGCAAAGAAAGTTGTACACTGGGTATCTAGGTGCGCTCGGAACAAGCCCAAACAAAACACAGACCAGAAGCCTATTGTTTTGAGCGAGGATTCAGACTATGAGATTGAACGCTTTTTGGCCAAGGAATACCCTTACTCACACGGCCTCTGTTCTGCTGAACCCTATGACTACGTGTCCAACCTCCCACCGTGCCTCAAGGATGAACCTAACTTTCCCGGAATTAAGTTTGACAATGGAACCCCTAGTAATTTAAAAGAACCCTCTCCTGTAGTGACTCAGCCCGATCAACAACAATGCACTCAATGCAACTCTTGGCTGGAACGATACTACACAGATGTCCCTCTGTTGCAATCCAAAATTAAGTCTTGAGAGGACCGGGTGGCTGTGTTGTCCAAGGAAAATGTTAGACTGCAAGCCAACGATAAGAGGCAAAAGACCACGGGTTCTATCGTCTTCAGAAATGTTGAGGCAGCTACTGCTTTTGTTAACTCAAAGTTATCCTGACCGAATCATTTTCCTACAACCCAGGTATGTTATTTCAATATCGATTTTTGGTTTGAATTAGCATAAGCCGATTGTGTTTGATCTGAATTAGTTCCGTTTTGTTTGAATAGATTTAAAAACAATTCTGTTATTTTTTAATTACCAATAATGATTTCGTTTTGAATTGTGTTTGCATTGAATCAGTACAAAAGATTTGTTTGCTAGATCGATTATAGCTCTGTTTTGATTAAATCGGTTTAATAGGATTTTGTAGTTCTTGAATTAGTATAAATGATTGAATTGGCTCTGAGATAGTTTGATATAGTTATGTTTTGTTTGATTAAAAAACGATTCTGTTTGTTTTGGAATTAGCATAGTCGATTGTGTTTGTGTTGAATTAGTATCAAAGATTAGTTTGATACAGTTCTGTTTGGATTGAACCGAATTGACACGATTTTGTTGTCCTTGAATTAGCATAAACGATTGTATTCTTTTTGAATTAGTAACAAAAGAATTGTTTGATAGATCGCACACATTCCGGTTACCATTCAATTAATTCAATACGATATCGTTTGTTTCGGATTGGCATGAAAGATTTGGTTTGTCATACCAATAATGATTTTCTTGTTTTGAATTGGTAATAAAGACTATGTTTGGTTGACCGCATACATTCTTGTTATCATTTGGATTGATTTAAAATGATTTTGTTTGCAAATATGACCAGCTACATAATCATGAGATTCTGTAGCTAGTCATAAAATTTGGATTTTTGTTAATTTTACAAATAAAACATTATCTAAACTTGTTTATTCTTATCCATCTACAGGTACACACGAATTTCAATGGAATTGGATCTGCTGTGGCAGTTTAGAACATACTTTTTGTTACATAGTTTTAGTTTAAGTTGTTAGTCTTAGGCAGAAATAGTAATCTCAGAGATTGTTCCCATATTTTTTGTGAACAGTTTTTGATAATTCCCATAGGGATGTTTTACCCTGTGACCTTTATATACACATTATTTTTTGTAAACACCCCATCCTTGTTGGGAGAACAAAGACTATGGACTTATGATTATACATACTGGAATAGAAGTGGATTTGTTGTACGACTTTAGCTTCAATTTATCTTACTTTTGTTCAAGTTTCTGTGCATTTTAATTTGTAATCAAATTATTGACTACTTTAGATATCAAGATTTGTTACAGGTTGATGCGTTATGATTTAAATTCTGTCCATATCTGATGTATCTCATTTTACTCACAACAATTACTCTGTTTGAATTTAATTAACAGAAGGTTTATCTTCTTAGTTAAATAAACGGTTATGTACAAATCTTCGCACTGGGATTTATCTAAATGTGATGTTCTGTAAACTTTAAGATTGTTGTCGTTTTATGTCTTGTGTGTTCTGTCATTCGTATTCAAAGAGCACTGCTGCTTCCTGTTTACAAGAAGCTTGTGGAAAATCTGGTGCGGGTTTCCTCCCATCAAACAGCTAAATCCAATAGTGTGCATAGGACAAATATGAAGCGTTACTTCAGGTCAGTTTGTTATTTAATAGTTAATAAATTCAAGAATTCTTAGTAGTTTGGATAGATATATAGTCCAGATTTATAGTTAGGATTATTATTTTAATTGCTTAGCTTAGATAGTTTTCATTTTATTCCTTTCTCATAAAAATTATAAAAAATATAAAATAATAGTTTCACTGTCATAAGCCATTTTACCAATGATTTTTGCAAATTCAGATCAAAATTTGTATTCTATAAGTATTGTACATATATAATTGAGATCTAATTCTGTTAATAGTTGAACATTTAATTTCATAGAATTATTGTTGCATAATATTAGTAAGTAAGATGTATATATGGTTTCAAATTTGTATATAGTTTGTTGTAGCCGCTTTTTTTACTTCGATTAGTTTCCTTAGCTTAGTTTTTCTTTCATTTTCCTAGGACTTAGATCGGCCAACGAAGCCGCTAAACCCATCGGAGTGGATCATCCCAAATGGCTTGGGTTATTTAGACAACCTCAGACCGGATCCACCCCTCCAGTTGACGAGCGGTCAATTTCGCCCGTCAACAAATGGTGCTAGAAGGAGGGCCTGATAATTATTAATGGCACGAGGCGGTCGTAAGACTCCTCCACCACCCAACCGCTCACCTATAGTGACAAGAAGTCTTTCAAACGATAACATTGTCCCTCAAACAACAACCACATCAAACGATGATCTACGGATCACAGTTGAACCAGTAACCCCAAATCCTACAGGTGGTGACGTACAAGAGATTGTCCGCCAATCTCTCTTAAGAACACATAGTGCCTTCGCCCGTTTAAGGAAACTAAATTGACCTTTGGACCAACCATTAGATTTCTCTGATATCAGAGAAAAACTTGGAGGCACTAACCTCACTTTAAACCCTACAGATCCAATCCTCACTCCTGTTGCAGGAGGATCTGGAACACCACCCTCACCACCTCCATCATCTCCTTCTTCTTCTGGAGAAGACTCTTCTGACGAAGGCAGTTCCTCTTCTCAGCCTTCCACATCACCTACACCAATGGCCTACCAGAAAAATCCTGCTAGACCCTGGCTCGACCAGGATGCAGTAGTTGTACCTGGGCCTCAACATTCCTTACCCAAACATCCGGAGAAGTGGATTCCCAAGTTTGACCCTCACTCTAAACAGATCGCCAAAGATCACATTAAAAAGTTTATGTTAGCCATTAGACTCCGTAATGTCGAGCACGAAGACGTAGTCTGTAGGTTGTTACCCTATACTTTCGAGGGAAATGCCTCTACCTGGTACTTTGCCCAGCAACCCCATACCATCGTATCATGGGAGAAGTTCGAATCCTGCTTTCTTGAGAAGTTTGGGGATGATAAGTCCCCTGAAGTTCTAGTCATGGAGCTTTCTAGTTTAAGAATGAACCCCAAAGAGAAAATCAAAGACTTTAACCAAATATTCTAAACACTTAAGAACCGAATCCCTACCGATTCGATGCCTGTCAAGAATCTTATCATAGCATACTATACTAAAGCCTTGCATCAAAGTATAGCCATTTGGATAAAACGATCTAGGAAAGACACATTGTTAGAGGCCTTTGAAGAGGCCAGTCAAATTGAAAAAGACATCCTTAGTTTAAAAGACACTACTAGCAACGAAAAAGAAACTAGTTCATCTTCCAAAAAGAAAATCAAAATACTCCCTAGACCTGCTCAAAATAAAACACAACMTGAAAKCTCGGATTTAGAAAACTTAACTAAAGTCATTCAAAAACTRTCAAATCAAGTTATAGATTTGAAAAGAATGGACGAAGAAKCTTYTTCGAGCAAAGGGCCTTACAAACCCCCGTTYAGAAAACCTTTTCCCACCAACCGACCTAATCCAAATACTGAGGGCCTAAATCTAGAAAGTCTGCAATTCGCCCTTCAAACAATTCTAGAAGCCCGAGATAACTTGATCCCCCCTGAGATCCCTGAGGAATTAGTTAAACAAGAGACAGTTGAAGAAGAAGAATCTTCTCCAAACATTTTTGGACACTTCTCGGATAACATTTTTCAAGCTAATTTCAAGACAGTTCATCCCTACAATACTAGGAGTAAGACAATAAACAAACCTTCTTCCAAAAACACTACGACTTTGCCCCCAAAACAACCTAAACCAGTTGAGGCTAAACACAGTCATGTAAACCCGAACTTAGATTATGATTTAGTTGAAGATCTAAAAAAGTTAAGGGCTAACATTTCTGTTTATGAATTATTGAAATTTCCGTTTCTGCTTCAAAAAATGCTACAGAATATCGCAGAGAATAGCAAAAACGGTAATTCAAGCAGTAACAAGGTTGTTCAGAACAAAGTTCCTCATAAGACTTCTGCTAAGAATAATTATGATCCTCACGATAAAGGAATCCTTCCTATAAATAATGTAACAAATGTAGATAAATTAGCTTTAGAGGCTGCGAGTAAAAAGCCACAAGCTTCCACCATTCGTACTCGCAGAAATGTACCTCCATTTTTGTTAACTTTCGAAATCTTTAATAGGAACGTGCACAATTTTATGGTAGATTTAGGAGCGTCATCCAATGTAATGCTGTGGTCTGTGTGTCAGAAGATTAATGCTGAAGTTGAACCATCCACCTTAAAGATCATCCAACTTGATCGAACTAGTGTTAAAGTTGTAGGCGAATTAATGAATGTGTTTATTAGATTATTGTCTAACCCCAAAGTTCATCAAGTGATTGATATTATTGTTGTGGATATTCCAGAATTTTATGGTTTGTTTCTAAGAAGAGACTAGTCAGAGCAGCTACAGGGCTATTTCGCAACAGATTGGTCTCACCTATGGCTGCCCATGAACGACAAACCCAACAAGATCAAGGTAAATCGTGAACGCTACCTAAAGCTCACAGTCACGGATTTAAATGATCCCAATGAACCATTTACCCCTTCTGCCGATTCACCCGAAATACAAGGGATGGATACCTTTTTCGGCAATTTCATGGCCGAGACTTCAGCTATCACCAACCAAGAACAACAGTCCGAGATTGTAGCATATGTGCAGCCAACAGTTTCTACACAATGGTCTCATGCACCCGATGAGAATCAAATATGGTCTCTTTACTTTGATGAGTCAAAGTCCAAAGAAGGAGATGGTGCAGGCTGCGTTATTATCGATCCCGCAGGTAACAAAACCCTGATTGCATGTAGGCTAGAATTTGAATGTACTAATAACACAACATAATATGACGCTTTATTGCAGGGCCTCAGAAAAACATTAGACATGAACATTCAAAATTTGACTGTCTTTGGCGATTCAGAAATCGTGGTTAGACAGGTAAGAGATTCTATCCACTGCCTATTTCCGCATCTTAAAAGCTACCAATCCGAGGTATGGAATTTAATGAATAAGTTTTCTGCTTTCAATATAAATTATATTCCTAGATTGAATAATTCTGAAGCTGATCTATTAGCTAACATAACTTCCAAACTCTTTCCTGCAGAAGGCTTGTCCCCGAATGCATTCTCCGTCGAACTGTTGTTCAGACCATCCGTGCCTGACAACATCACGAATTGGAGAGTCTTCGACGACAATCAACAGATTATTAGCTTCCTGCATATGGAAGAAACTTTCCAAGGCGCGGTGATTGACGAACACACTCATGACGAAAATCTGTTCGATTTCACGGTAATACCAGATCCGAGATCTCCTGAATCTTCATCGGACATGGTAAATTCGATCCCTAAATCCGTAGTTAGATTAGAAAATTTTTACAATCTTCAAGATAATTTCAAAAAATTGGTCAACTGTAAAACCAATAGTTCCTCGTTATCATATGAAAAAGTAAACTTGGGAACTAATGACAATCCACAGTGCATTAATTTAGGGGTGGGATGTTCTGAACAAGAAAAAGCCACCTTTGTTAAATTGTTTAAAGAATTCAAAGATGTTTTTGCATGGACGTATGATGATCTTAAAACTTTTGACCCTAACATCATACAACACGTCATTCCTATGAAACCCCAAACCTTGTCGTTTCAACAAAAGTTAAGAAAAATGCACCCTAAGCTCGAACCGACCGTAAAAAAAGAATTAAATAAACTCCTGAATGCTAAGATAATTTTCCCAGTTAGGCACACGCAATGGGTTTCTAACCTTGTCCCTGTCCGGAAGAAAAGTGGTGAAATCTGAATATGCGTCGATTTTCGAAACCTTAATAGAGCGTCTGATAAAGACAACTACCCTGTCCCACCCATGGAACAGATCCCTCAACATGTATCTGGTTCTGAAAGACTATACTTATTGGATGGTTTTTCAGGGTACAACCAAGTCCCAATGTCTTCTCTAGACCAACTTAAAACTACCTTCCGCACTCCATGGGGCACCTACGCTTATAGGAAAATGCCCTTTGGACTCATTAATGCCGGTGCCACTTTCCAGAGAGTGATGAACATCGCTTTCCGAGGCTTAATTAATCAATCCGTCGTAGTTTACTTAGATGATGTTACTGTATTTTCCAAAAATAAAACTGATCATCTAGCTCATTCAAGAGTCGTTCTACAACGATGTCGTAAATACGACATTTCCTTGAATCCTAAAAAAACTATCTTCGCAGTAGAACAAGGTAAACTCTTAGGATTTATTGTGTCAAGCAAATGGATGATTATTGACCCTGAAAGGACCCAAGTCATCTCGAAACTTCCCCCTCCCTCATCCAAAAAGTCTATGCAGTCTTTCTTAGGCCAGATAAATTTTGTCAGGAGATTCGTCCCCAGTTTTTCCGAAATGGTGAGACCCTTACAGAATTTAATTAAGAAAGACACACAATATCATTGGGGACCCTTAGAAAACCAAGCTTTTAATTCAATAAGAAAGGCCATAATAGACGCTCCTTCTCTCATGATCCCTGACTTTTCGCAAGACTTCACGCTCTACACATTTGCTTTTGACAGCTCCTACGCTGTTGTCCTAACTCAAAAGAACGCTAAAAAAAATGAAGTACCCATTGCCTTTATGAGCTCTACTTTCAAAGGCGCAGAACTTAATTACCCAACAGTAGATCAGCAAGCCTACGCTGTTTTCAAAGCAGTCAAGAACTTCCGATCTTATCTTTTGAAATCTAGGACGAATATTATTGTCCCTTACCCAGCCGTCAGAAATCTGTTAGTGCAGAAAGAACTAGGTGAAAAGAGGGTGAACTGGGTCACTTCCTTACAATAGTATGACATAGAAATCATCCCATCTCAAATAGTGAGAGGCCAAGGGCTATGCAAGTTAGTCGCTGACTCAGCAACAAGACAACAAGAAGAAAACAATATGTTAAACCCAAGATAACACAATCAAAATTCAATCTGTTGTGCACAAAACTCTGTCAGTCCTTGGTATGACGATATAAAATTCTGTCTTGAAGATGGGTCAGCGCCCCGTCACCTGGATCCCACTAAAAGAAGAGCGTTAAGGTTAAAATCTGTTTCCTTTCAGTTGATTAATAGTATTCTGTTTCACCAAAATTTTGATGGAGTACTAATGCGATGTCTTGAGAAAGACGAAGCAGAAAAGGTCTTACTAGAATTGCACGCAAGAGAAGCTGGTGGGCATTTTGGTGGGGACACCACTGGCCATAAAGTTTTAAGAGCTGGTTATTACTGGCCCACACTTTTTAGAGATGCTCACGCCTTGTATCACACGTGTATTATTTGAGAAAAAGCATCCAGACGGATACAAAAACCAGCCTTTCCTTTACAGCCTGTCTCAGTAGACTCCTATTTTCAGCAGTGTGGTCTTGATATTATAGGTCCAATCAATCCGCCATCCTCACAACAACATAAGTTTATCATAACATCCACAGATTATTTCACCAGGTGGTCTGAAGCTGTCGCATTAAGAACTGTGAATACCAGTCAGGTAATTGCCTTTTTAAATTCAAATATTATTACTCGTTTTGGTATCCCTGACTGCTTAGTATTCGATAACGCTTCTTATTTTTTGTCTCTTAAGATGAGCAAGTTCGCTCTAGAAAAGTGAATTAAATTGAAGTATTCTACAAGCTACTACCCCAAGGGCAATGGATTGGCAGAATCAACAAATAAGAATCTGATTAGAATCATTAAGAGAACGGTATCTGAAAATCACAAAAAATGGCACAATGCACTGTTAAACGCAATCTGGGCTGATAGAGTAACACCGAAAGATGTTGTAGGTAACTCTCCCTTATTTCTCATCTATGGTAGAGAAGCAATTCTGCCACCACATATTCTTCTTCCCTCACTACAACTCTCACAGAAAATACAAGAAGGAAACTGCCCTCCTTTGGAGAATCGAATTAACGCTTTAATAAAACTGAAAGAGGTAAGAGCTCAAGCTAAACGTAAGTTAGATCAACATAAGCTAGTGGTTAAAATATGGTTTGATTCCAACTCTGCCTCTGATAGGAACTTCAAAGTAGGTGACCTTGTCTTGAAATGGGACAAGCCGCATGAGGGAAAGGGAGAGCATATGAAGTTTCAGAACTTATGGCTAGGACCATTTTTAATTGCTGAGAAATTGGGTCCCAGCTCTTTCCGATTACAGAGTCTAGAGGTACATCTAGACACCTATCCGGTGAATGGCCAAGCTCTGAAAAAATATTTCGCTTGATGAAAACCCTGTGTATACTGTGTAAATATTTTTCTTTTTGTTTGCTTTTCTTTTACTTTTTTGGTTTTGATTTTTCCCTTACGCTTATCAGTTTTTCTTTTGGAAATACACATACCTGCATTATGAACTGTTCAGACAAAGAAAACAGAAAATTCTTTCTCTAAAATGACTGATGAAAATATGTCTAAACATCTATTGTGATATGCTTCAGAAATTTACAGCCAAGTTGAGGAAAAACTGTTGTTTGAAAGAAAGTTTATTGATTTCAGTCTGTAAGTAAAGCCTGTCACGATCATCCATTATCTTCTTACGCTGTCCCTGTTCCTTAAGGGAATAACTCATAATATGTCTCCCTGCTTTCGAAGGTCGGTTTTGTAAACAAACCATCTCTGAATCTTAATGAAGGACAGTTTTAAAAATTATTTCAAGGTCTGTAAAAATATGTCTAAAATATCATAATTTTCAACGTCACCCCGCTCAATTATATATCTTTAAAAAAAAAACCAAATAAATCATAAAAGAGTTGTGGGAAGTGCTTGTAAACCCGCTGGGATGCTGAACAGGTCTGCTGGCAGCGGGTAAATGCATGCATGATGCCAAGACAACTTTGTCGAGGTACTGAACAGGCCCGCTGGCAGCGAAGCAATGTCGGGTATATGAAAATTTGCAAATATGGAATCTCTTGACCTTAAAATGTCCTTTATTTTGATCTAGAACTTCTTGGCAGGATACAGATATCAGAGTGGGTTAAATGACAACCTTGTCGAGGCTATGAACGTCTGCTGGAAACAGTGGCTCTATCAACAATATTGGATATTTATCTTTAATATCATGACTCGCTTGTCTTAAGACTGTTATCAATTTTCATCTTTTAAGCACAGCTGGAATATTTGATTAATGATGATGTTTAAACAATTTTCTGGTTGTTTATGAGTTAGAATTATTYTCWTATCATAATCTGGATTTGTTTTTTTGGTAGAGATAATTGCTTCTACCAGTGTGTCGCCATTGTTGRCAGCCATTTTTCATTTTTATCTCTTCCTTATAAGTTGCCTACACAAGGGTTTTGGACCCTCAATACTCGTTGCAAATMTTTAAAACAAAACGACACTATTATCTTGCGGATTCACACACCTGCCTTTCRTTTTYGTTTTCACGACTGCAAGCGTGAAAACCTTGAATTGGAAGTCATGTYGATGGTGTTAAAATTATCTTTGGATTGTTATGAGTACTCTTGTTCATGTGATCATTTCACCTCTAAACTTAATAATSGTCATACATGTGTCCAAAACACCAAACCTTTATTTACTTTGCATGTGTATAGATATGGTTTCAATTTATAGATTCACCATGCAATGAGTTTTGGTGTCTTTGATTAAATCCTTGGTGCAATGGTTTCATAGAACGCATGCATTTTATGATCAAATCCTTGGTGCTATATTCAAAATGATTGTTTTATTTTAAATCATACAAAATCTATTGTTTGTACAAACAATCGGATCGACTTGTCATGGTTTTCAATAGTTGTTTGTTTGGCATATCGTTTACATTGTTTTTTAACACACACCAATAGTGATTTGAATCACCAAGGCACCGTCGATTGTACATATCGAAATGAATTTTTTGCATGGTATCAAGTCATTCCACCACCTGCGCACGTATAAGCATTAATGTCTGCCTTGTAGCTCGGGCTACCTCTATTTGTTTTATGGAAACTTGTGAGAATTGGTCTTGTGCCTAGCCTGTCTAGCCTCCTCACCGTTTACCCTGCCGACTCTGTGTTCTCTCCTATGGGACCTGTAGTGCGCATAGAACCTAATGGCGTCCAAACACTGCTTTTATTTGACAATGCTCGTGAGGACCTGGAGAATAATGGATGGTTAGTTTTCATCCAAAAATTTGAGGGTTTCAACCTCGCGGTCGGCCAACAGTTTTCCCTCACATTCGACGGATGAAGGGCTAAGGTTGGGGACATCCAACTCAAGCTAAACGAATAATTCCTCAGTTCAACCACATGTTTTCCAGCTAAAGGGCAGAGGTGGTTTACGAATTCGAAGGTGGATGAAGTGTCGTGGCCACTCCTATTCACATCGAAGAAAATTGTCAGTTGTGACAGAGGTATGCCAGTCACTGCCCTTAAGTCTAGGTGGCATGATCTATTGGCCATTGTTAAGAAATTCGTGACTTGCGAAGGTCGTTATGGTTTAGTGTTTCTTTACCATCTCCGGTTGCTTATGAATTTTATTGATTTCCCTTTGAATATGCCTCACTACCTCCTACGCAGTCTGTATAAAATGTCTAAACGATTTACGAGGGAGAAGGTTGATTCCAGCCTCTTCCATCACTGT
>ML782487.1:650899-700220 GCA_009831015.1 Picea engelmannii | reverse complement strand
CTAGTCATAAAATTTGGATTTTTGTTAATTTTACAAATAAAACATTATCTAAACTTGTTTATTCTTATCCATCTACAGGTACACACGAATTTCAATGGAATTGGATCTGTTGTGGCAGTTTAGAACATACTTTTTGTTACATAGTTTTAGTTTAAGTTGTTAGTCTTATGTAGAAATAGTAATCTCGGAGATTGTTCCCATATTTTTTGTGAACAGTTTTTGATAATTCCCACAGGGATGTTTTACCTTGTGGCCTTTATATACACATTATTTTTTGTAAACAACCCATCACTATTGGGAGAACAAAGACTATGGACTTATGATTATACAGACTGGAATAGAAGTGGATTTGTTGTACGACTTTAGCTTCGATTTATCTTACTTTTGTTCAAGTTTCTGTGCATTTTAATTTGTAATCAAATTATTGATTACTTTAGATATCAAGATTTGTTACAGGTTGATGCATTATGATTTAAATTCTGTCCATATCTGATGTATCTCATTTTACTCACAACAATTACTCTGTTTGAATTTAATTAATAGAAGGTTTATCTTCGTAGTTAAATAAACGGTTATGTACAAATCTTCGCACTGTGATTTATCTAAATGTGATGATCTGTAAACTTTAAGATTGTTGTCATTTTATGTCTTGTTTGTTCTGTCATTCGTATTCAAAGAGCACGGCTTCTTCCTGTTTACAAGAAGATTGTGGAAAATCTGGTGCGGGTTTCCTCCCATCAAACAACTAAATCCAGTACTGTGCACAGGACAAATAGGAAGCATTACTTCATGTCAGTTTGTTATTTAATAGTTAATAAATTCGAGAATTCTCATAGTTTGGATAGATATATAGTTCAGATTTACAGTTAGGATTATTATTTTAATTGCTCAGCTCAGATAGTTTTCATTTTATTCCTTTCTCATAAAAATTATAAAAAATAAAAAATAATAGTTTCGTTGTCATAAGACATTTTACCAATGATTTTTGCAAATTTAGATCAAAATTTGTATTATGTAAGTATTGTACATATATAATTGAGATCTAATTCTGTTGATAGCTGAACATTTAATTTCATAGAATTATTGTTGCATAATATTAGTAAGTAAGCTGTATATATGGTTTCAGATTTGTATATAGTTTGTTGTAGCCGCTTTTTTTACTTAGATTAGTTTCCTTAGCTTAGTTTTTCTTTCGTTTTCCTAGGACTTAGATCGGCCAATGGAGCCGCTAAACCCGTCGGAGTGGATCATCCTAAACGGCTTGGGTTATTTAGACAACCCCAGACCGGATCCACCCCTCCAGTTGACGAGCGATCAATTTCACCCGTCAACAGGATTTAGGGCTTAGGTGATTGCCAAAGACACTGACCTGGGCCAGTCAAAATTTTTTCTTCTCGGTTAGACCTGTCTAACGAGCTATCATGCGTTTAAAATGAAGATCGTATGCAAAGGTTAAGACCCTGGGAAGTTGATGTACTAACTTACCCAAACGGGGCCCACATGAGTTTTGGTGCTTTATCTCCTAGGGTTAGGTTTTTGGATGTCTAGGGTTTTTTACATTCATGTTTATTGTAAAAAATCCTTCAGAGCCTCATTGTAACCATCTTCTTGTGAATGAGCATATCCGTCACATCTCTTCTCAAAGATAAGTCGTCACCATTCCAACAAGTTTGTTTTCCACTGTATTTTACAGTTTCAACTTATTTTCTTATAGAATAGAAAACCAGTTTTATTGTATCTCCGTTATTTTATGTTAAGCATATTTTAATAATCTATATTCATTTCATTCTGCTCATAAAATATGGATCAGTGGTATCAGAGTGGTCTTCTCCTTGTCATCTTAATGCATGTCCCCAACGAGGTCATGGTACAAAGAATTGGGTCTCGAGCTTGTTTCTCTTGAGGACAAAAGCTCTCGCACGCCCAAGCAACCTCTCATGGCAAGAGAAAAGAAAGATGTCAAGACAATAGATTCTTTCAAAATATTGCTTGAGGAATCCCTCACGCAACAGAGGAATGAGATGATGGATAGTTTCGTGCAAATCCTTCGGTGACTACCAACAAGTGACACATCTTCCTCGAGTGGAGGCGCCTCCCCCTTCAAGGTACAAATCAACTTTGATATTCCTATATTTGAAGGTAAGATAGACACAAATGTGGTAGACAAGTGGTTGAATCTACTAGAAGAGTATTTTTATGTCCATAACTTTTCGAATAGAGAAAATATTACTTTTGTGCTCCTCAAAGCCATTCCCCATGTCAAAGATTGGTGGGAAAATTTCTGTGAGCAAAAGGAAATAGAGGAACCCTCATTATTTACAACCACGAACACCTGGGAATCCTTCAGGGATGCTATTAAGGAACAATACTACCTTGTCGGAAGTTATGGCAACTTGTATACTAAATGGACCACACTGCGGCAAGAAAGAGACCAAGCAGTGCCAGAGTTCACAAATATCTTCCATACCTTGCGCATCAAGATGGGTATCAAATATTCAGAGAAACATCTGGTTCTCAAGTATCATGGTTCTCTGCATAGATACATCCAATCCGAAATGGAATTTCTGGACATATCGTCCTTGGGCACGACTTACCGATATGTCATTAAAATCGAGTAGAAGCTCAAACAAAAGACGCGAAAATTTGGACATGGGAAGCCCGCACAGAAAAAACCAAGAAAGGGCGGCCCCAACCCACAAAACAAAGGACAAAGAAAATATGGACAGTATCAGGACAACCAGTCCAAGCCGCAAGAAAAGGAGGACACCGAAAAGACAAAGAAAGATACCAGGAAGTGGTGTGACTTCCATAAGAGCACTTGCAATAACACTGTTGATTGTCACTCAAAGCAGTTGTTGGTGTTCGAAGTGAAAGCCTGTGAATTAGATGCAGGTTCTGAATCTGATTCAAAACCATAAAGGGGAAGACAGATCATTGCCTTGGAACCCAGTGCCATTGTTGTTACCACCAAGCTCCAGCCTGGTGAACCAGATGAGACAGAAGAAGGAGAGCACCTCTTCCATTCATAGATGTGGGTAAAAGGCACCTCGCTGCACTTCATCGTTGATAACAGTATCCCGAAGAACCTTATCTCAGCAGAGGTCGTCAAGCGGTTGGCCCTGCCGACAACACTGCACCCACAACCCTACACCATTATGTGGCTCCGTCAAGGAAGCAATCTCCGTGTCAGCCAACAGTGTCAACTGTCGTACGACATCAAGCCCTTCAAAGACGAGGTATTGTGTGATGTTGCTCCTCTCAAAGTTTGTAATGTTCTTTTGGGCCAACCTTATTTATGGAAACGTCATGTTGTATATGAGTCTAGGCCTCATAGTGCTATTATTACTTTGAAAAAAAAATTGTACAGGATACCCGAGGCAATCCCTCCTAGTGCTATTTCCTTGATCTCTACCAAGCAATGCAGGAAGGTCATCTCTCAGATAAGAAAATTTGTGTTCTTTGTGATTCACTCTTAGAGTGAGCGAAATATCACAACCACATCTAGGGCCTCCACGTCCGATCTCTCCACACAAAAGAAGCAAGTGGATAAGGTCGTGGAAGAATACTCATATATATTCTCCCCTCCTATCGGGGTACCTCTACACTACCAGGTCAAACATCCCATCGATCTGACCCCGGGCACACCACTACCCAATGGGCTAGTCTACTGCCGCTCTTTGTTAGAAAATGAGGAGATCAAAAGGCAAATCCAAAAACTTCTCCACAAGGGGCACATCCGTCCCAGCTCATTGCCTTGTGGGTGACCAATCATGCTGGTGCAAAAGAAAGATGGGACCTGACGACTCTGCATTGATTATCGGGCCCTGAATAAAATCACAGTTTGAAATCGGTACCCGATTCCTCGAATCGACGACCTCCTTGATCAGCTCACGGGGGCCAAATACTTCAGTAAGATTGATCTGAAGTCTGGCTACCACCAGGTCCCAATAGAACAAACAAATGTATGGAAGACTGCCTTCAAATCAAAATAAGGTCTTTTTGAATGGCTGGTCATGCCCTTTGGTTTGACAAATGCTCCATCAACTTTTATGAGGATGATGGACGAAATCCTGCGACCTTTCACCAATACGTTTGTAGTGGTGTATATGGATGACATCCTCATCTACAACAAGACTTGGGCAAAACACTTGCAACATATTTAGCAGGTTCTGCACACCCTGTGGTAGCACAAACTACATGCAAACTTGGAAAAATGCTCCTTCGGCATGGACAGGGTCCATTACTTAGTCTATATCATTAATTAGCATGGTGTGCATGTGGATCCAACCAAGATCCAGGTCATTCGTGACTGGCCAACCCCAACCACACTCACTGAACTTCAAATCTTCTTGGGCCTCGCCAAATTATATCACAGGTTCGTGCTGGGATTCTCTCATATTGCATGGGCCCTCAGGTAAGTAACCAAGGGTGGTGGTAAGGAAAAATTTGTGTGGGGCCTGTCCCAACAACAAGCCTTCGATGAATTGAAGAAGTGTTTGTGCTCATCCCCAGTAATTTCATTATCGAACCTACAACATCCCTTTGAGATCGAGACAGATACTTTAGACTATGTTGTGGGCGTCGTTCTCACTCAACACGACCACCCTGTGGCATATCATATTGAGACACTATCATATGTTGTCTGTAAGTACCCTACTTACGATAAATAAATGTACTCCATTGTGAAAGCCTGCCACCAGTGAAGACATTACATTCTTGGGAAGGAGATAGTCATCCACATTGATCACAAGCCACTACAGTTCATGCAGACCCAAGGTAAATTGCAGAATGACCGCCATTAGAAGTGGTCAACATACTTACAACAGTTCCACCTCAACATCAAGTATAAAACATGAAGTACCAACCGAGTTGTTGATTGCCTCAGACGACCTCCAGTCGCGACACTCACCACGGTGCTAAACTCTTGTGGTCACGAGACCTTCGGATGGCCCCACCTCTATGAGACAGACCCTGACTTCTCCACCACCTACCAAATGTTGGGCGCCGACTCAGTGGTCGCTAATTTCCATCTTCAGGATGGGTTGTTGTGTCATCTGGGCCATCTTTGCATTCCATCAAGCGAGCGTGCAAAGCTAATTTGGGAATCTCACTACAATTGGGTGGCAGGATTCTTTGGCATCGAAAAGACAGTGGCAGTGTTGCAGAAACAATTCTACTGGCCAAAACTTCGACAAGATGTCAGCAAGTATATCAGGTCCTTCACCGCCTGCGCTATTTCCAGACTGATCACTAAGAAACAGGGCCTGTACACCCCTATACCTACTCCTAACATGCCATGGGAATCCATCTCAATGGACTACATGTTAGGTCTCCTATCCACCAAGAGGGGAAATGATTGTGTTTTTGTGGTTGTTGATCTCTTTTCCAAGATGGCGATTCTAGCCGCCTACAAGAAGAACATCCTAGCAGAAGCCATTGCCAAGATCTTCTTTGAATGAGTATGGGTACATTTTGGGATCCCACAAACCATTATCTCAGACCATGACATTTGGTTCCTCAATTCATTGTGGTTGAGCCTGTGGTCACTACTAGATACCAAGCTCACAAAATCCATTTCCTTCCACCCCCAGACAGATGGCCAAACTGAGGTCGTCAATCAGATGGTCGTACATATCCTGCGCATGTACAATTAAAAACATCCCTACACATGGGATGAGAGTCTTCCCTATGTCCAACATAGCTACAACCAAGCCCTGCATAACTCAATTGGCCACAACCCCTTTTAGGTGGGGTTGGAATTCCAACCATTGGGCCCCATGGATGTTGCACTACCCCTGGAAACCACCTTGGCCGACTCATCCCCTGTGCCACCAGAAGATGACAAATCCACCCAGTTCATTGAGCGGATCCAACACATCCGCCAACAGGTTCAGGATATTCTACAAAAGTCTAATTCCAAGTACAAACAACGCCATGATCAACATCGGGTGCCACATAAGTTTCAGGCGGGAGACAAAGTTTGGTTGCATTTGCAGAAAGAACGCCTTACAGGGCCCCATCAGAAGATTCACCCACTCCGTTATGGGTTGTACACCATCAACAAGGCTGTGGGTGACAATGCTTTTGAGCTCAACATTCCCCCCTTCCTTGTTCTGCATCAAGTCTTCAACGTGGCTCTCCTTCGTCCATATTTTCCACCATTTTTGGACACCTCAGAGATAGCAGAGCAATTGACACCAACATAGCTAAACCCTGACTGCATGAAACATGCATCCAGTGATCGGATTGTGGACACATAGATCAAGGGAAATCAACAACAAAGGATCCAACTTTATCGAGTTTTCAAAGCAGGGCAACTCCTGCACCAAGGCAAGTGGCTCACCTGGGGCCAAATTCAACAAAAAATTCCTCATCTGATGGGGGAACTCAACGAAATGGAGACCATTGCTTCCTAAGGAGGGAGGATTGATCCAGGTAGATATCGGTGGCCACCCACCTATTCCATTGACTCGAAAAACAGTTTTCCACCTTGGTAGTGTTTCGACAGTTTTTCGGGTTCCAAACTTCTGGGGTCGTTTTGAGGCCCTAAATGACATTTTTTGGGGATTTGGGGCCCATGTGACTATCGAAAGCATTGACCTGGGCTAGTCTAAAAATTTTCTTCTCAATTAGACCTTTCAAACGGGCCATCATGCGCCTAAAACTGAGATTGTATGCAAAAGTTACGACCCCGAGAAGTTGATGTACTAACTTACCCAAATGGGGCCCACATGACTTTTGGCGCTTCATCTCCCAGGGTTAGGTTTTTGGATGTCTAGGGTTTTTTACATTACTGTTTATTGTAAAAGGCCTTCAGAGCCTCATTGTAACCATCTTCTTGCGAATGCGCGCATTCGTCACATCTCTTCTCAGAGATAAGCCGCCACCATTCCAACAAGTTTGTTTACCGCTGTATTTTACAGTTTCGGCTTATTTCCTTATAGAATAGAAAACCAGTTTTACTGTATCTCTATTATTTTGTGTTAAGCATCTTTTAGTAATATGTATTCATTCCGTTCAGCTCATAAAATCCGGATCAATGACAACCCTCTTTTAGATTCTTAATATACATGTGGGCGCCATCTTGGTTACATAATCCCTATTAGTTTGGTTCAATATAATAACCAGTTCGATGGAAAAAATTATTTTCAATGTGTCATAGCGTTCGACACCTCGTCATCAGTGGCTGCTAATGTGTAATACCCCAGGTTGAACCCCAATTGTAAATGTACATAAGTTCTATAGGTTGGTGATCCAGGATATGTTTTGGGCCAGAGAGCCTTTGGTTATATGTTTTGAGGCCAGAGTACCTATGTGATTATTAGGCCGAAGAGCCAATGATCCTATCATTGCAATATGTAATCACTCAGATTATTAATAAAATACATCGCTTCTGCAGACCAAGTCAGACTAAGGGTCTAGGAAGAGGGGTTAAGTTATGGGAGCTTAAGCCCAAGGGGATATTATATTAATATTTCCTAAAGTCTAAATCATGAGATATATTATCCTATGTTTTTAGTACGGGGAATGTATATCCAAGTGGGGCTCATGTCGTTTCCATAATGACAAGTGTCAGGTTGGGGACATGTAGATATATTGGAGTAACTTAGTGTATTTTGGGGATTCCAATTATTCTCTCATTCACTCTTACCATATGTACTCTCCCATCCTTCAGTTGTATTTGTATTCTGAAAGATTTGAAGTTGTTAGTAACGAGTGACCTGAGACCATTTGAGCTGAAGAAACAGGTTGTTAGGCTCGTGAGTGTTCTCTCTAGTGAGAGAATTGCTGAGAATTTTTTGTTGGTGCGTTGAGAAATAGCTACAAGGCTATGAGAATTTTTTGTTGGTGCGTTTTGTCTCGCCTGTTGTTGAAGCTCATAAAGGGAAGTGGGATAGCCGAAGGACTGTTGAGCAGATAAGGCTAGTTGCAACAGTTGGCACCTTAACCTGTGATTTATTGCACGTTGATTATACCTTATTTTGGCTTAGGAAACCTTCCCTGGTGGAGTTTCTAGCCTCCACTCGGAGGTGACCTGATGCTGAGAATTTATGAGCAACATAGTCTATGGTTGGGAGGAACGTATGAGGTCTGCATGCAGTTGGTGATTTACCATTAAACGATAAGTGTTATTTTATATGTGTTTATGTGCCAATTACTATGTGTATGTTATGTTAATTTTGTATGCTTAAAATGTACATATTTATGCATGAATGGTTTGTTGTTAGAATTGCATATTGTAGCATATGCAAGGATTTTTAGGTAATGATTTTATAAGATATAATTTTTGAGTTTGTGGGTAATGAAAAACAACACGTTGTGATATCAAAGCTATGAGTAGAATTCCAAGAAATCATAATTTGTAGTTGTGACATAAGTGAGATTTTGTGTAGCGTGGCCCAACCTAGGTGGTCGGGGGCGTTACATAATGTCCAGTCACCTATGGCTTATTGTTGTGAGTTAGTGAGTTACTGCATCATATTTTGGCTTTGCATCCAATTCCTCCTTTCACACATCTACCTATGGGTGCCACAATAAGGACTATGTACCATGCCCTCCAATTCCATTTCAGATATTTCATTTAGTCCTAGTTGCATCATCTTTCCAACAAACACCATATCCAATTACATCATCTTTCTAACAAACACCAAAGCCAGATGAAGACATTCTTCTTAAACTAGTAGGATAGTGGGACTTTATTCAATTAAAAGCAGGTCGAATGATACATACTAAAGCATGAAGCCATGGATAATAGCACTTAGCCTTGGAGGGCACATTCCAGTAGCTCATATGATGGCCAAAAAACGCTTTAATGTCACTTGTCATTAAAAATTAGTTGTTAGATGATATTTGTTTATGAAGTGGATTTATAGGTAGATAAATTCAATCTTTTACGAGTTCCTTAAATAAAATTTTATTATGGTCAAATTCATTAGCACCATTGGATTTCAAGGGTTTCCTTTTGTAAGGAAGCTAAGGTTCTAAACTCTCAATAGTTGAGAGGAGATACCCAAAAAATCCAACCATGTTAAGGGTTGGTGTGACCTAAACTGAATGTGATCCCCCATACACACTAGCAAACAAAAAAATAAAATTTTATTATGATTTATTTTTAAATAATTTAAATTGTTTTAAAATATGTTATTTTTTTCACATTTGGATAGAGTTTTATTATCATCTTTTTTCAATAATTTAAATTGTTTTAAAATATGTTATTTTTTTTAACATTTAAATAATAATTTTTCATTATTAATTAAATGAAATAATAATTTTTGACCAAATTTCTATTATTCACTTACTCATTTATCTTTTATTTATTTTATTTTATAAAAATATTGAAAATTTAATTTATCTTATAAATATAAGAATATTGTAGAATTTCAGTGTTCAATTATGTAATTCCTAAACATTTGTCTTACTAATTTTTTGAATTCTAACCTAAGGTGCAATCTACTCATGGTCAAGAGTTAAATTGATAGATAATGCAAAAATTGTGATTGAGGGCAAATTTTATAAAACTTGTCAATACAAGCTAACATGAATGAAGCTTAGTGAACGATGCATAATTTGGTACCCTTGATAGTTGGTATTGACCAGTAATGCATACTGTCTACTGACTGTAATTAATGTCACACTCTCTCATATTTATATTCTGTGGTCAATTTTACAATAGTATTAGTACATTAAGTGTGGCTGGAATAGCTCAGTTGGTTAGAGCGTGTGGCTGTTAACCACAAGGTCGGAGGTCCAAGCCCTCCTTCTAGCGTAGAAAGATTATACTTATTAGTTTCTTCTGTTTTCAAGGAACTATCATCCAATCTAGTTTACGGGGTCTTGTTCTGCCAGAAAATGTGTGTTCCAAGCATAAACGATATCAACAAATTTTATGGATATCCGTAAGAAAAGGCTAGTCGCAATAGGGCCCGACCGGGTTCGAACCGGTGACCTCTTGATCTGCAGTCAAATGCTCTACCACTGAGCTACAGGCCCAAGTTCTATTTAAATGTTTTTTTATCCACCTGCACGTGAAAAACAGCCAGTTTTGAGTTTCTACAACCTGTAATGTATGTCCGGTGTAAACACAAGGTCGAAGTTTCAAACCCTCCTACTACCGTTGTTTAATACAAATTTTCTTTGACTCGTGGTTGTTTAAATTTTTATTACCATTCCATAGTATTCAAGATAGAGACTGACATTTGCACTTTTATAAGAACGATGTGAACGCTTTAGGATGTCTAACAGTTTGGGTACCTGGATTTCACCACGTGTCCAAATTCCCTCAACGGAATTTGCCCACACGTGTTGTTCATGTTTGTTGTTAGTAGTATATGTGGAAGAGTAGGAATTATTGTAATGAGTCCATGGTTGACGTGGAATTAGTTTTTGTAGTTAACTTTAATGTAGTTTTTTTAGTTTTTTTTTTTTTAATTATTTCATAAAGACAATGGCATAGAGGCTGGTTTTATCTTTCATAATTCTAGACAATAAATTTAATGTTTTTTCATTTATAATTTTTTAGTCTATTATGATTTAATGAAACGAATTTTATGTTTTTCAAAATATATTTTCAATTATACTTCAAGTATAAGTAGAATTACATTTAGAAAACTCACATTTATTTACAATTGTGATAAGAAATATAATTGTATCCATTGTAGTGATTTAATAGAAGTATGGGAACAAGAAATATGATGATGATGATGATGATTAATGTCCACTGAAACTAATTAGTCTATAAGACCTTAATAAGAGTCCTTAAAAAAGTAAAAAATCACTTTAATTTCTTTATAATTGTTCTTACAATATCATGTATCTTCACAAATAATTGTTTAATTTGTTATGTGACATAATTTTTTTAAATTTAAATAATTTATTTTGATATGTTACAAATAACTTCTTTAATTAAAATTATGATATAATTGTTTATTAGTATCATTAAGAGTTAATTTTAAATTACTTTATCTTTTTTTATATCTTTGATATAATAATAAAAAAATTGAGATTTTTAAAATTATTGGATTTTTTCCCTTTATCACGTTCTACCCTTTTAATTCTTACATATAATATGAATTGAATTTGTGGATTTTCTTTTTATTCTCTTTTGAATATCTTCTAATTTATTTTTTTAAACATTGTGTTTGTGTCTAATGGTAGTTGAGTTTTGTAATGCTATGGTAGTGTTCATGTTCCTTAAGTGTGTATGTGTAGTGTAGTCGAGGGGTCACAAGCATAACAATAGTGCCATCCATATGACATCATATGTTGTGAGGAGATGTTATGTATTTGTACTTGGATTTTGTTGTTGTATTTAGAATGTTGAAACTTTTATTGTTTATCTGATTAGAGGTTTTCGAATGGAGTGAGAATTGTATGATTGTTGGAATGGTGTAGTGCATAGAATTGGGAATGGTGTAATATCATCTTATCACCATATATTTATTATGCATTTAGATAAGCACACATAACACCAAAAATTTTAGACGGGAAACCATTACACAATCCTTTATATTCAGTCCATAAGAAAAAACCATACATGACTCTTTATAACTCCATACAATTGTCAAGGGATTTAAACCCTAATCTTTGCTTCTTCCCTACAATCTCTAATACTAATATTTCAATACAAGACTCAATTAAACAACCATCCATCCCACATCCTATCATTTACATTCCTTTATATAAACTTTAGATCAATTACAATTAGTTACAACTGAAGATTTTTAATGACAAAATCAAAAATTTCTCATTCACACATTTTGTCAAACACTTGACTAACATGAGATTTTAGTCTTTAATAAATGTCTTCAAATAGAAAGCAACTGAAAGCTAAAATACTTAAGTCAAGCAAATCATTGATCCATACTCTGATAATGCAACAAGTAGACAAGTGATTTTTGGTCCAATGACCAGGGAAAAAACCCCACTATGGGGAAAACCCTAGAGAGAGATAAATTTATTAATGAGTAAACTTACAAAAATACTTGATTTACAGAAATTCCAAATTAACAACTTATCTCTAACTGAGACAAAATTGACCTTGTTTCCCACAGTGCAACCTGATTTATTCTCACATGTGCTAGCATAAGACTGTACAAAATTCTTGATTTCCGTGCCAGCAGACCTCAAGATTTATGCCAGCAGAAATTGTACGATTTTTCTAGCAGAAAACTTCCTTTCTTTTCCTCGGGATTTCAACCTGCAATATGTCTTAGAATTTACACTCTATTACTATTGTTGTACGTATGATTCTTTGCCGGATCTGAATCTACAATATGCCTTAGAATTTACACTCTATTACTATTGTTGTACGGATGATTATTTGTTGGATCTGAACTTGCAATATCCCTCATAATTTACACTCTATTACTATTCTTGTACGGATGATTCTTTGCTAGAAATTAATGTTGTACGGACTGCATCATTTCCTGGAACCCGTGCCCTGATTTGACTTGATGAATATGCTCTCTCTCTTTGAAATTTGTCTCTCTCTTTTTGCCTTCTCTCTGTGTTTTTCTCCCATTCCCAAGCATATATATGTACTCTCTCTTTTCCCAAGAAACCCTAACTTACATAACCAACTCAATCTAATGGCTATCATAAGTCTAATCCGAGGGCTCACATTTAATGCTCCTCATTAATTACAAAGTAAGTAATAAATGCACATTAAATACTTTTGGGTCCCACAACTTAAAATCAATTTAAGTTATAAAGTACATTCACTTTATAAAAGCACTTTATTTAAAAAGTCACTTTACAATTAAAACTTGCCTAGGAAACATGACTTTATGTTCCCCCCATGACAAAACACAAAAACATGAATGAGGACATCCCTTGTTAAATTTCAACAACAACCTCCTACAACACAACTTTCCAACACACATATAAGAAGGTACATTAATTCTAATTACATTGATAATTTTTTTCATGCAAATCAAAATAGGATATGTAGCACACAACTGGGCACACTGACTAAACTCTACACGTAAAGAAAAAGTATGCATGCAAAGACTAATTGCACACAATCTCTTCAAAACCATAAAATAAGGCACCGATAGGCCCCCAAGAGGCCCCAACACTATGATTGTCTCATCACTAAGATAACATAGCTTATCCCTACAAAATAAAATCCAATGAAGGACGCTCTTGCTTAACTTGATCAATGAACTCGTTAAAGTTGTGGGTTAGATTGTCATAGGAAGTCATGAAATATTCTATTTCTTTCTGAAATTGAGTACTTGATTCTATAGTTGCTTTCCCTTTTTCTTCTCAATCTCTAAAATTATTTTTTAGATCTCTAACAGTCCTAAATGATCATGAATATTTGGAAAAAATATTCACTTAGGGGAAGAATAAGAAGACCCAACACTCACATATGATCCTCACTATCAAATAAAATGGAATGAATAAGTGTAGTCATGATTGTGTACCCACATCAGCTCATTTCAAAATAATACGAGAAGGATCACGTAAGAGCATAGGGCTGGATGGACCCTACTTAGTACATAGGATTAGTCTTCCATCAGTGCACCATCAATGGAACCATTGGAAGGAATTGAATGATAGTTCGACTTAATCTAAAGTAGGTAAAAACAAGTTCCACAACATATTTTGTGCTTTCTTTTTTATTTAAAAAAGTATGTTTCATATAAGATTCTAGATTATTACATCAATATGTAGATTTTAGGAGTGAGAAGTCTCCAAGCCTTCTGATGCAAAAGTTTGTGCAACTCTTTCTCATAAAGAAGGTGCTACGATCTACTTGTTTTCCCCTATATTTAATCTCGTTATGAAACCTAAATTTGCATATTTTTTAATCTTCTGCCACTATTAATTTAAGGTCTCAGGTCTTTCTTTCGTGTAGGTTCAAGTAGTATCATTGAAAGATGTTGCTAGGCCATTCCTAGGCGAATGAAAAGAATCAACAAAGTTAAAATGTAAAAAATCCATGCTCTCTTCTTCGAGATTATTTCTTAGAAGTTTTCAAATGATCAAACCCAATTATTTTACTTCATTTCCCATCTCATTTTTGTTTCCAAATTAATGCGATAACATTGCAAACACCCTCTCATCATTGAATATCATAGAAAAAGGTAAATACTTTCTTCACACAAGATGTGCTTTGAACACAATATTATCAAGTAGTGAAGCCTCTCTAATTTTCAATCTTATTTCTTTAATAGAATCATACTATGGAGAATTGGAAGACTAATTTCAAGTGGTTGGGAGTCAAACAAAATCCTAAATCAAGTGGTTAGGAGTCAAAGACAACCCAAAATACATTGTTGGTACATTTCCATTTTGAAACTTAAAGTTTCACCTTGCTAATCATAATAAGAGATAATGATTTTATTCTTTTGGTATTTTACTATCTCTTAGAAAATGGTGGTAAGGAAAATATAGTTCAAAACTATGTTCTTGACAAATACAAACACAATGACTATCCCCAAAGAAAAGTGTGTTTGTCCACTAAACAAGGATGGGTTTGAATCTCACCTCCAAAATTTATATAGCACCAAAGGATCCTATGTATGTAGCCTCTATGCCCAAGGTGTACAAGCATATCCAGGGCCATGTGCAATCCCATCCCAGTGTATTGACACAAAGACTATATCATTCCCATGTTGGGCATGGCCACCTCAACCTCTAGGGTATTGACAAGATAATTCTCACAAAGCCTTGGAAAAGAAAGGCAATGATTTTGTTGTCGTAAAAGGCCAAATCTTCTTCATGTTTAAAGCCTTCAAATATAACCAAGCCAAGTTTTATGTTGAGAAACAAGTATTGGTCCATAAGTTTTTGCTTTGGCCTATTCTGCAAGTTCCATTTACAATAACAATTTTTAACCAATATCTACTCTACTTAAGGTTTCAACCATGCAAACAATCATCTCAACAAGCATCACGATTGATACAATCATATCAAGGTTTGAAGTAACAAATTTATTTTCCCTATACTACCATAATGAAGGTAATAATCCATTTCCTCTTTCTCTTTCAAAAATAAAAAAAGAAAGGTGTTGTATTGATTAATATTGTTTTATGGCATCCATGGACCAAAGTAATGCACTGCATGAATTCCTGGAAGTCATGGTAATTGCAACTGGTTATCTTTGCAATGGTGAACACAAATTCAACTTCATCTCTAGTCCATTTTGGTCATGAGCCCAATGACTTAATTACTAAAGTGACATGAAAACAAAACCATAACAATGATGGTTTTTTAGGGGAACAGTTCCTCTACAACCTTTCATCGTCTATCATATACATATCTAAGGCTTCCATTTGTCCTCCCTTCATTGTCTATCAATTGTGTATCTAAGGCTTCCATCTGTCCTATAATTAATGTCGCTTGGTCAATGGGATTTTGGAACGTTGTGAAAATTCTCCATGGACAAAAAACTATGACTTATTTGGCATTATTGGATCCCTATACTTGCTCAAGATTTGCATTGAAATGATATAGTATGAGGAGGAAGTAAGGAAAATCGTGAATTATTGAGGAAGGATCAATGAGTGTGAATATTTGTAAGGCTTAAGCTATCCAAGAAGTGTGTGGTGTGCACGCATACAAATTCCTTTCTCTATGTACGTTGCCAAATTTGGAAATGAAATAATATCAAGGAAAACTATAACAAGGGAAATTGAAAACAACAAGGATATACTAGCAGGTTTCTATATGCAACAAAAGGAGTAAATAATAAATACTACCAAGTACTGAAGTCGAAACACGATTTCAATTATACAATTTTTTTTTTATATAATCACAACATGCCATCATTATGAGACAAGAAAAGTTTGAGCTAGACTCAAATTTTATTAATTTCATTGTTTTTTTAGTTAATTCTATTTTTCTAATGATCATGTTTTCTAGATGTCTTTCATACAAATGCAATAATTACTTATAATTGTGACCAATTGCACTTACCACATGGTTGGGTGTCATCGTATTTAATCATGCTACCTTGTCATACAAATGGATGTTATATTTTTCATCGTTGACATACTGACACTACCTTGTCATACAAATGGATGCAATATTCTTCATCAATGACATGTTTTCAGTACCTAACCTTTAATTAGCCAAACAGATTGCATCGTCATTTTTCAGATTGTGTAGGCATGTTGAAGCATGGCTTACTTGGATGGTTAATCACAAGAGACCGCAAGGATTCATCATTGAACCATGTCAACCAAGATTTGTTTTTGGGAAAAACCCTTTCGCCTCTTTTCATCACCTATACTATGGTTTGATTGTTTTTTTTTTTAAGCTTAAGAGGAGTTAGGTAAGTATAAAGGGAAGATTATATCCATTGAATATATAGACACTATGGTTTAATTATTATTTTTTAAGGTTAAGAGGAGTTAGATAACTATAAATAGAAGACTATGCTCATTGAATATATACACTTTACAAAAGGCACATAAAAAAGGTGAGTAATAACAATGCAACCCAATATAGTTAAAGAAATAATAAATCTTTTGCAACATATACACTCCGCCTTATGTTCGACATTTTCTTCCCTTACTTGAGGGGTATGCTAATTAACTCTATATGTATAAAGTTTTAACATAGATGTTGTTAGCGATAATTCTTGTCTTGGGCTCAAGAGCATCCAGGTCTGCAGGTTGCGCAGGAAGCGCCCAAGCACAGCGCGAAAGGACCTCTGTTCCGGTTACGAGTCAAGCGAGCGGGCGAAGTTTTGCTGTCAGCAGCCGAGATCCATCCACAAAGCAAATCGACGGTTATCGGGTTTTCGGGGCTGTCAAGTTGCCCGGGATTTAGCAGGAGGGAGCTCCAATGGTTCAAAGCAGACTTGGGTCGTCCAATCAAATTGGGACAGGTGGAATCCTGTTGACATATCGCGGATAGGGGTTTCAGGGAGCAGGGAGCTCTCAGCTCATTACACTTGGAAGTGCCGATCAGAGAAACGCCGAAAGCGCCTTTGGCGCCGAGCCCAGGGTCTCAGCACCATGTCATATCAAGCGAGCGGGTGAAAGGGGGACAACCTCTTTATAATAGTAAATAATATCTGGGCCATCCATCTGAAGGACGCGCGGCACTTATCTACGTCATGTCGACGTTCGGGAGTTCGCACGATAAGATCTCCTCGTCTCTTCACCTCTCGAAACCCCAAATCCCGAAGCTCCGAAAGTGCCCAGAGTCGGGCCCATGGTTTTGGCGCCTGGTCATCAAGAAGGAGGCCTGGAGGAGGGGCGTTTATGTCTATCATTTGGCCACTCGGGCCCCAAAGCGTCAAGCTAAATCTCAGAAGGAAGGCATTGTGATGCTCCGGATGCCGATTCGACGTGAGCTAAATCCTAGTACCTGTTGGAGATTAATGAAGAAAAGAGAGGGTGGTTCAAACCTCACCTCACTCATTTATTGCAGAGTATGGAGGTCCCGACCGAAATTCTGCCCGGGAGGGTCCCCTGTACCATTTCTCCTCAGAGAAGCCACGCCGAGTCTTCAATTCTCCAGAAGAACCTGCACACACTAAGTCAACATTCAAAGGGTTAAGCTACCTCTGGCGCGGGCCATGCCAAATTAAGGTAGCGTATGACAGATCAATGCAAGCCAGATTTGATTGAGGCGACGCCATCCATTGAAAGTTCTGAGACGCCTCTACTGGGCGAAAGGAAGGGAAGAGTATATGTAGGCATTTTTTCCATTTTGTAATGATCGATGGTTGAGCAAAGCTCCTGATTGTAAGGTTTTGATGAAGCGCTGGTCGCTCTGGTTAATGTATAAGGCATTTGAGACTTCTTACTTTATGGATGTCAGTTTCTTTTCCATCTCTTTGTATACTGTGTTAGAACGACTCGGACTTGGAGGATCTAGTTGAGTTATGGTTGTTATAGGATGATGTAGGTTGGATCACTGTAATAGTCACATTGTCTCTAATCGGTTCTTGTGATGTTCTCAATGCTGAAATGACTTGGAATTGAAGGATTCAGTCTAGTCACCCCTCAGCTCACTGAAGCTCTAGACCAAGAGGATCTTGGCTTCCGAGTTTTTCATCCTCAAGCTTCCGAAGGCCTGTTGCCCGAGGTAGTCTTTCTCGCTCTTCTCACAAGTCTTCCTTCTTCCACCCTTTAATCATTTACTGACAGAAGTTGGATCAAGACCTCCCTTGCTTTCTACATACCATGCCCAGTTTCTCGAGTTAAAGCTATATTTTCTTGAGTCTTTACCCATCTGATCACCCCATTAAACAAACCGTGACATTAAAAACTAATGGGCGTCAGGCTCTACTCCTGCAAGCAATCTAGGAGTGACTTCCGTCGCCAACATTTCTGGCGCCGTTGTCGGGGATGAAGTTGAAGATTTTCCCTGGGCAGAACGACATTGAGCCTCTGATTATGAAGGTGCATTAGACATTAGAGCCCTTAAAGATTGCTAATGTGCACCTGGCGACTCCATTGTTTCCACATCACTGTTTCAGCTGTGACTACTGTTAGCACACCTTAAAGCTGACCCTAAGGAGCTTTCTCGAGAAGGTTTCAGCAACTGCTTTCTCATCTTGAGAAGTTCCCTTGGGTAACGACAACGTTAAGATATGGCCTTTGATGGTGAACAAAGACCAGACACATTCGAAGCTGCCCATTTTTCACTTGGCGACTCCACTAGTTCGATATGGAGAAAATCCTGGCTCAAAGGTTTGCTCCTTTTAATTTTTCTGCTATTCCTGGTTTTCCTAATGATGTCCCTTCTCCGGATGAATGGAGCGATTATTTGCCCAGATTTAGAGAGCATGAAGAGGACAACCCTGCTCAACATCTCTGGGAGTTTCATGAACTCATGCATCAGTGGGAGATACAACATGAGGATGTATTATTGAAAATGTTCATGTTCTCGTTAGCAGGGGATGCTCGTAAATGGTATCATTCTTTACCCCCTGCTAGCATTTCTTCACTCATAGAATTTCATGCAACTTTCACCGCCCATTGTCAGAAGCTTTATCCCTTTGAGTTAATTTTTTATAACTGTTGTGAGGGATACTACAACAAATGTGTACAAGATAGAGCCGTCTCTTATGAAGACTATGAGGATGATTCTGATGACCTGGATCAGGAGTCAGTCCTTTCTCCTCCCCATCCATCTGTTTCGGGCGAAGTTATGGAGTTGATAAAATCTATCAATGCCAGACTTAACAGGTGGGAAGCTGAACAATGCGCTGGGGATTTCCCATCCTTTGAAGAAGAGGCCCTTAGCAGCTCTACTGAGGGCGATTACGAAAAACGCTTTCCCATGGGTCCTGTTTATGGTCATTATGAATCTGACCCATGGTAGAGCCAAGAAGAAGAAATCCTCCCAGATATGATCATGTCTGATGAAGGCTGTGATGATGAGGGATGTAAGGATAGAAGACTGGGGGAAGAAGTTGCTCTGAGTGAACTAATGGAGCGGTTGATATCTCTCATTGCCCAACATGCAAGGTTGAAATTTGAGGACAATGGGGAGGATTTTCCAGTCTCTAAGGCAGATGTTCTAGATGGCTCTCTCGAGGAGAATATTGAAGATATCTTAAGCGCATTAAAATCTTCCCCCAATGAGCTTGCTGTCTCAGAACAAAGCGATGAAGTGGTAATTGTGGAAGAGGATTGTTCTCTTTTCCTTCACCAGATCTCCCATGATGTGTTTACATTCGGGGTCGAAACAAAGGAACGGGGGATAGTTCCACTTCTACAAGTTGGAGAAGCTCTGTTCCCCCCCGACTTTGATGATTATATGGAAGAGGAGAAGCAGAACCCCACATCACCTTTTATTGGTCAGGACAGGCAACCCACTTATGACAATTACGGATCAGAGTCTGAGCTCGATATGCTGGATTTCCAAGATCAGGTCGCAGGCCCTTGCCCTCTGCTCACTAGGGAAAATTATCACGAGGAAATCAGCCATCTCAGTCTTTCAAGAGACGCTGAGAAGTACAAGGAAGTGCAGAATTTACCCGGGGGGCCTATTTATGATGAATACGAATCTGACCCGGGGGAGACCCAAGAAGAGGAAAAAGAACCAGAGGAGCATTCTGCCCTTTGTTCAGAGCCAGTCAGTGAGCAACCACCACCTGAGATCAGCAAGCCTACTTCAGTTATTCACCCACCTGTGCTTATCAAAGATATTTGGCCGCAGGTGAACAATTGTGTAGTAGAAGAGGCTGTTTGTCGCCCATTTCTTGGAAGTGGCCGCTCATTCGATGACCCTATCAGCAAATGCATGGAGTGGCATTTCCCTTATGATTTGGAGCCGCCATATCCCATCTCAACTTCAGCTTGTAAGGAGAAGTTGAAGAGTGTAACCATTCTACTGTCATGGTTACATCAACTGTTTGTGATCACTGACAGAAGGCAAGAGCTTCCCTTCAGGAAGTTACTTGATTGGCTCTGGTGGAAGTCTGCTTTCACCTAGCCCCATGTAAAGTGTTTTATTAGTTTAGGAATGTATATAAATAAGCTCCTTTGAGCATGTAGCTTTGTTTTCTTTGCTTTACTTTTCGGCCTATATTTTCAGAAGCGAGTGTTTTCAGCTTGACTCCATAGCCCAACAACAAGGCACTGAAGCTGCAGAATGAGTTCTTAGAGCATCACAGGGATGACTCTATCCCCCATGGAGCCTAATGTTAGCGATAATTCTTGTCTTGGGCTCGAGAGCATCCAGGTCTGCAGGTTGTGCAGGAAGCGCCCAAGCACAGCGCGAAAGGACCTCTGTTCCGATTACGAGTCAAGTGAGCGGGCGAATTTTTGCTGTCAGCAGCCGAGATCCATCCACAAAGCAAATCGACGGTCATCGGGTTTTTGGGGCTGTCAAGTTGCCCAGGATTTAGCAGGAGGGAGCTCCAATGGTTCAAAGCAGACTTGGGTTGTCCAATCAAATTGGGACAGGTGGCAGCCTGTCGACATATCGCGGATCGGGGTTTCGGGGAGCAGGGAGCTCTCAGCTCATTACACTTGGAAGTGCCGATCAACGAAACGCCGAAAGCGCCTTTGGCGCCGAGCCCTGGGTCTCAGCACCAGGTCATATCAAGCGAGTGGGTGAAAGGGGGACAACCTCTTTATAGTAGTAAATAATATCTGGGCCGTCCATCTGAAGGACGCGCGACACTTATCTACGTCATGCCGACGTTCGGGAGTTTGCGCGATAAGATCTCCTTGTCGCTTCACCTCTCGAAACCCCGAATCCCGAAGCTACGAAAGTGCCCAGAGTCGGGCCCATGGTTTTGGCCCCTAGTCATCAAGAAGGAGGCCTGGAGGAGGGGCGTTTATGTCTGTCATTTGGCCACTCGGGCCCCGAAGCGTCAAGCTAAATCTCAGAAGGAAGGCATTGTGATGCTCCAGATGCCGATTCAACATGAGCTAAATCCTAGTACCTGTTGGAGATTAATGAAGAAAAGAGAGGGTGGTTCAAACCTCACCTCACTCATTTATTGCAGAGTATGGAGGTCCCGACCGAAAGTCTGCCCGGGAGGGTCCCCTGTACCATTTCTCCTCAGGGAAGCTACACCGAGTCTTCAATTCGCCAGAAGAACCTGCACACGCCAAGTCAAAATTCAAAGGGTTCAACTACCTCTGGTGCGGGCCATGCCGAATTAAGGTAGCGTATGACAGAGAAATGCAGGCCAGATTTGATTGAGGCGACGCCATCCATTGAAAGTTCTGAGACGCCTCTACTGGGCGAAAGGAAGGGAAGAGTATATGTAGGCATTTTTTCCATTTTGTAATGATCGATGGTTGAGAAAATCTCCCTATTGTAAGGTTTTGATGAAGCGCTGGTCACTCTGGTTAATGTATAAGGCATTTGAGACTTCTTACTTTATGGATGTCAGTTTCTTTTCCATCTCTTTGTATACTGTGTTAGAACGACTCGGAATTGGAGGATCCAGTCGAGTTATGGCTGTTATAGGATGATGTAGGTTGGATCACTGTAATAGTCACATTGTCTCTAATCGGTTCTTGTGATGTTCTCAATGCTGAAACAACTTGGAATTGAAGGATTCAATCTAGTCACCCCTCAGCTCCTTGAAGCTCTGGACCAAGAGGATCTTGGCTTCCGAGTTTTTCATCCTCAAACTTCCGAAGGCCTATTGCCCGAGGCAGTCTTGCTCGCTCTTCTCACAAGTATTCCTTCTTCCACCCTTTAATCATTTACTGACATAAGTTGGATCAAGACCTCCCTTGCTTTCTACATACTAGGCCCAGTTTCCCGAGTTAAAGCTATATTTTCTTGAGTCTTTACCCATCTGATCACCCCATTAAACAAACCGTGACATTAAAAACTAATGGGCATCGGGCTCTGCTCCTGCAAGCAATCCAGGAGTGACTTCCGTTGCCAACAGATGTTATTACAAGTTTTATTTCCACATTGTTTAACTATTTTATGTTTTTGTCTTTTTCGTTGGAATTTGACAATATAAATCTGCAGAAAATCACAATTTTATGTTATTTAAATTGCATTTCTAAATGTACAAATGGATTTAGCATGATGAAAAACCTATAATAAAGAATTAATCACTCAAATATGTAGATCAAACAATTTCTTACCGGATTTCAAGCAAATATCTCCAGAAAAGAGCCAAAACTTAGAACAGTTAGCCTAGCCACTTTATTTCGTCCTATATTTGTAATTATTATTGTTATGGCATAAATAACACTAATGGTGGAATTTCAAACATTGTTTGAATGCTACGTCTGGCAACACTAACAACTATAACATATCACCATTATTATTTAATATTTTCCTACTTTTTGAGCTTGACATAGTTCACATCTCACCATTATTATTTAATATTTTCCTACTTTTTGAGCTTGACATAGTTCATATATCACCATTATTATTTAATATTTTCCTACTTTTTGAGCTTGACGTAGTTCACAACTTATTATTAGTCCCTGCCAAAAGGCAACAACGAATATTGTAAACGACATCTCATTTTTTCAATACTCCTACACGCATATAGAAGTGTTTAACCAAAGTTTCAACATCATATTTCATCAAACATTTTGCTCACCTATCATATACTTCACCATTTTTTTTTCACAAATCATAAACATTAAGGTATTATTTGGCCTCTTTTCGAGGAAAGGGGCAATTAAACTTAGGTAACTAAGTATACATGAAGTATATTTTCAACAAAGTGGATTAATGCTCCTCTTCATGTTAAGCATTAATCTTGAACACTAAATGTTATCTTCCAATATGTATACTTATAAGTTATGCTCACCTAAAGTTCATCATTCAACGTGGCAATGCCTTCTCGAGGTTTCACATGCGCTTTGTTGTCATTTGTACTCTTGCCAGCACGACACTGCATGGTTATTCCCTTTGTAATCTTGCCACGAATTCACATGAATTCTCATGGTGGTGGTTCATGGTTACTCTATAACATTTGTGTTGTAGATGGTTGTTCTGGAAATCCAAATGCTCCAAGGAAATCAACATAGCTTGTTGAAATCCTAGCTCAATTCGACTTCTGGCTTCAACAACTCAATTCGACTTATGGCTTATGGAAGAACTTTGCTGGAGGGGCAATATTTGATTATGGAAGAACTTTGTTGGAGGGGCAATATTTGCTTCAATTCAACAGCTCAATTCAGCTTCCGTTCAACAACTCTATTCGACTTTTGGATTCTGGAAATCAATATCAATAATTGAAGAAAATTTTAGCTCGGTAAATCTCTTCTTAGCTCATATATAACATGAATTTGACCTTGAAATGGCAGTGTAACATCAAATATGAATGTTAAACTCTCCTGTCTATTTTTGTTTATCTATCAAATTATTTGTACATACATGACTGTTTTTGTTTATCTATCAAATTGTCTGTACATACATGACTTTGACCTTGAAATGGTAGTGTAACAACAAATATGAATGCTAGAGGGGATAACAAATATGAATGTTAGAGGGGAGGGTATCAAATACTAGGGCCGAAATGAAGATAAAACAGAGCTATTCGATGCCTCAGTGAGTTCCGTTCTTAGTATACAGGTCGTATTCACTTGATTTATTTTCTCTGTTGTGGAGTTGGAAAGTCATTTGAACTTGAAAACACTGCCTCTCAATGAGGAACCCCCACTAAAATAGACACACCCCAACCCTGAGAGAACAAAATTATGATATTAAATTCCCTTTCACTAATCAGCATATGCATTGCAGTCGTTCGCTTAAAAGGAAACAATCATCTTATAGTTATAATTCGAATGAATAATATGTTTTAAATGAAAGGGAACCAAGAGAAATACATCATGGAAAGATTCAAAGGCTTGAATCATCGCCTTAATGTTTCCTCTGCATTCGATACTACAGTCAACTCCTCCATCAATTTTTTCTGCAATTACCTATAATTTTTTTTAACAGTGATTAGTTCTCTTAAAAAATAGTTTTCTTATAAAACGAATTTGAAAAATTTGCTTAGGCATAATAATTCAATTATACTGATTTATTTTATGCACATAACACATTCCCACAAAGAGAAATCCGTCCAACCCGGGGAGTAGAGAACCAAGTTTCTCAAGGTGCAAAAATATCTAGTAATAGTAAGGTAATTCCAATTCGAGATAAAAAAAATGATCATCATTATAGGCATCTCAACATACCTCTTGAATGGGCTTATCATAGTCTCCAGGGTTTATAAATTCCGTTACACCAATGGTTTTGCTGAGATTACAAGAAAGTATTCAAACAACGAATTAGAAAGGGAATTCTATAGTCAACATATCTACACGGATTATCCAGTAATAGAAATGGGCGAAATAAAAAACCTTGTTCATATCTGTCATTGTTTAAATCTATTCCAATTATCTGAGAAGCTCCTGCAATTATTGCCCCTTCAACAACCTATATAGTTAAGGCTAGATTAGGAAGAAGGAATCCATACCTTTACCAGAGTGCGTCCTTGAGACAATGAAAGGAATGAACCAACTCTTGTACAAATATTTCCAATTCATGGTCAAATTCACTTCTACTTGAGAGACTACTATATTGATTCCATCTTACCCCAAATTGAATGTGGAGGAAGGCACCATAATATTATCAAGGGTAATATTAGACAATTTCACAAGCACAACATCGATAAATGGAACTTGCACCGATAATTATTACTCTGTTAGAAAATAATTGTTACATTGGAATTTATGTTTGAAAAATTTGGCTGAATTGGTTCCGTGTTTAATCTTTGTATGCAAGCACTAAAACTTATAGCGCAATTGTTAGTAATTCTGTAATTCATGAATGCTCCTTCATGTGCAAAACTAAAGGAAAATGGAGTAGATTGAAATTGGCATTAATCTGCCAGGACTAGACATGATCGTCCTCTTTTCTTCTCCACTTGGTCATAAAATCTTGAAATCTAATTATGTTTTAGATAGGACCTTTAGTTTGAGTATTGATTGACAAGGTAACTCCTTCCACTTAATGCAGGGACTTGTTGCTATGCAACTTCCCTTGTTTTAGATAGTTCTAATATATCAAGTAACTTCCGCAAATTGTAGATAGTATTAAAATATTAAGTAGTTTAGACAAAGTGTATCAAATAAATTCTAGTGACTACCATTTTTACTATTCATGGAAATCATATTCAAGCATAAGTTAAATATGATAAATCTTACAATGCTTTTCTTGGTCTCTTCTATTTTATAGAATTCAAGAAATGAAGAACAATGACTACCATTTTTACTATTGATGGCAATCATATTCAAGCATAAGTTAAATATGATAAATCTTACAATGCTTTTCTTGGTCTCTTCTATTTTATAGAATTCAAGGAATGAAGAAAAACATGTCTTGGAAATTCTTGTCAACTTTGGTTATCCAACTTAATCTTTCTTAGAATATGAAGGGATAATTTGTGATCCCCTCACCAAGGAAAGGAAACAAAAACAAAATATGATTGTTGTTACTCTAATCCAAGATGCCATGAACACTTGCCCTTGTGGACACTTGTGCCACTATGTTGTTGCCAATTTGATCCAAGAAGAAATTAACACGAGCCCTACTTCAATCCAAAAACACATGAACACCTATGCCTTAGAGGAGTTATCCATAATGAGGTATAGTGGCTTGTATCCCAAGTGAGTTAAATCAATATATCTTCTCTTTTTGTTATTCTTGTAGTTAAATATTGTTTGCAATTTTTTTTAGAGTAAGAAGGTTTGATTTTTGCAACTTCAACACCATATTACTTCTCTAATAATTGTTGAGATTAATAAAATCACTAAGATATATCAAGATAATTCTAATAGAATTTTAAGTGTTTTAATGGTTACAAATGTTTTTTTTACTCTTCTTTGTGTTTCTCACATGTTTTTTTCAAGGTTTTTACTTCATTTCCAACACCATGCATACAAAAAAATATTTGATATTGATATGCAATAAAGGTTAAGTTGACTTTGTTAGTTGTTGTGATTTGTAAAAGTGTTAAGACAAAAAAACACACACAATTTAGTTATTTTAAAATAATTTTATTTTAAATTATGATCCTTAGAAAGGACCATAAGTCAAACTCCAAATCAATGTTAAAGTTAGATGTATGGTTTCAAACTAATGCTTGATCTGGTGGCCCAGTGCTTGAGTAAATTAAAGAGAGACATTACTTATGTTGTACATAGTATCAATAATACAAAGTGCAAGGTGTTGAGGTCTCTAGTTTATAAATATATATATACACAAAATACAAGGTGTTGAGGTCTCTAATTTTACCATTATATATAATGGCTTCCATTTGAAGGTCCAATTACAAAAAAAGATTTTGAAGTTTCTCGTTGCAACATGAACACACACATTAAACATCAAACTTTCATACGACTAATAGAGATGACGATTGAAATTTTCTCCCACTTTTCCCAATGCTTTACAATTTTATACTTAGTTGTTTCATGGACATTTGATGAAACACTTTTCTTGCAAGTTGTAATTTCTTCATGTACATGTAATTTATGGCCCATATAGCCCCATTTCTATAACATATAGCTTTGATACCATAATGTAACATACTCAATAACCTCTATGCACCAATCAAGCTACAAGGTACTTCATAACCATACCATATTTTTCTATAATACCATTAACAACCTCAATAATATGCCATTTAACCAATTAGGGAATACACACATACTAGCTTAGAGTTATACAAATGAAATTAAATAGCCATTCAATCTTGAACACATAATTATAAATTTCCACTAATACATGCATTATGAGCTAAACAAACTAGAAAATAAATTAATCCATAACATGAGCAATACTATTTCTACATATTTATAAACAAATTAAGAACACTTATCTTGTGAAAATTATTCACCAATTGGCTGCAGAATAAAGGCATTCCTCCCAACCATAGTCTCCTTGTTACACCTAATATCTATGTAACAAATACCACCCCTGAACTGAGGCTATGAGTTATCTAGGTAGAATTCTTATGGCATGGATCTAATCTCTCTCTCATAACCCAATTCCCATAATTCTCAAGCAATTTCCACTATAACAATCCCAATCCACCAACCCTCTTTTCCTTCAGCTTGCACAACCCAAGGAAATTGATTCCCTTCTCTACTAATTTTTTCCTCAGGTTATCTCACTTCCCTCCAGGGATCCAATGCATGTTGTCTAGTATTATCAGTTGTAATTAATTCCTCTTAATATCAACAATTATTCATGTACATAATCATAATTTATCCATAGTTTCATAGCAAAATATTCCCATTATTCTATAGAGTAATACTATGGAAACTTTTAGATTAGAGAGAAAACCCAAGTAAGAATCAATGTGAATAATTAACCTGCATGCCCAAAATCATAGAATATATTTGCATGCAAAGGAGAGACCATGTGCCTTTTTTAGAAGTCCACATAATATTTCTTTTTGATCACTAATATCAAGGTTTAACAATCATCATAAAGAAAAGGTTTAATAAAGATAATGTATAAATAAAATAGTATTATTCTTACTTATCCCCCCTAATCCCCCTTTCTTTCCCCTCATGGATTCATAGCTCCCCTCATTCTTTGTCCTCCTTCTTCTTCAGTCTGTGATGTATTTAAATTATAATAGTTCAATGTACAATTTATGAGTGGCATATGTCTAACTTATAGCCATTTCATCATATACACATACATTAATAATATGAGGACCAAAATTGGGGTATTACAACCTACACATAAAGACCTTTGTAATACACCCTTGGCAAAATGTTTTCCATTGGTATATACCTAGAACTTTTTTCCATATATGCTACTTTCAACTAATGCTAGCAAATACTTAATTATTTCAATTTCTTGATTCAAAGTGTGTAGGTGCTTACAATGATGTTGATAACATTGAAAATTTGTTCAAGAACATGTTTTTCCAATTACATGATGCTTCATACTTAATTCAAATTTCAATATATGCTTCATAAATAGTTCAGATTTGGCTATGATTATGTTGCTAGCATTGCAAAATTATTGAAGAGCATATTTTTTGAATGCTTCGTGATTTCACAATTTGATCCGGATTTATGAGGGGATGAAATAAAACACAAAAATATAAAAAAAAACACAGAGATACAATAATACTCAATTTCTATTAATGAATGAAAGTATATGCAAAAATGCAGAGTGAAATGAACTCACTAGAATGGTGGTAGATTATCTCTAAGAAATGATGTGACAACTACGCGCATTTGCAAGAAGATGATTACAATGAGGCCAAAAAGGAATTTTAACATAAAGTATCAATGATAAAACCCTAGACATCCAAATCCCTAACCCCAAAAGATGAAACACCAAAAGCTATGTGGGCCTCGATGTGGTTAGTTGATACGTCAACTTCTCAGGGGCATTAATTTTGCATATGATATATGTTTGGGGCACTCGATAGCCCGTCAGAAAGGTCTAGTTGAGGAGTACACATTCTAAATGTCCCAATACATTCCTTTAGCTATCTATTGGGCGCTTTTGGGCCAAAAAAATGTCGTTTAGGGCCTCAAAATGACCCCAGAAGTTGGACCTGAAAAACTGTAGAAAAACTGCCAAGATGGAAATTGTATTTAGAGCTTGTGGACTAGGTGAATGGCCAATTATGTCCACTTGTATCAGTCCTCCCCCATTAGGAAGAAATGGTCTCCATTGTGTTAAGTTCCTCCATCAAATGGGTAAACTTATGTTGAACTTGACACTTGGTGAGCCATTCGCCTTGGTGCAATAGCTTCCTTGCTTTGACAACCCGATAGAGTTGGATATTCTATTGGCGGGTGCCCTTAACCTGTGTTTCCATGGTATGATCAAATATTTTTTGTTCCATGAAGTCAGGGCTAATATCTGTAGGTTTCAACTGCTCTGCCACTTCTAATATGTCCAGTAGTAGTGGGAAATATGGTCAAAGGAGGTCCACATTGTATACTAGGTGCAAGCCAAGGAAGGGGGGAATACCTAACTCAAAATCAATTTCACCCATAGCCTTGGTGATGGTGTAAGGGACATAACGAAGTGGAAACAACTTATTATGGGATCCTATAAGGCATTATTTCTACAAATGAAACCGAACCTTGTCTCCCACCTGAAAATTGTGTGGAACTCGGTGTTGATCATGGCACAACTTGTACTTAGCATTGAATTTTTGTAAAATATCATGGACTTGTTGATGGATGTGTTGCATCCGTTTAATGAATTTGGTGGCTTTGTAGGCCTTAGATTGAGGATGGGAATATTTTTCCTATGTGGACGTGTGAGGTAGTGCTACATCAATGGGGCCCAATGGTTGAAATCCCAGGCCCACCTAAAAAGGGTTGTGGTCAGTCAGGCTATGGAGGGATCTTTTGTAGTTGTGTTGAACATAAGGAATGATCTCATCCCATGTGTGTGGATTCTTGGAGTTGTACATGCATAATATATGCATGATCATCCTATTGAAGACCTCTATCTATCCATTGGTTCAGGGGTGGAAGACAATGGATTTGGTGAGCTTGGTTTCCAACAGAGACCAAAGGATTGATAATAATGTATTCAATAACATGTTGCCCTGATCTAATATGATGTTCTGTGGTAGTCCAAAGAAGATCTTGGAAGTGACCTCTGTTGTGATACTCTTCTTGCAAGCTGTCATAATGGCCATCTTAGAGAATTGATCAACAACCATGAATACACAGTCATTTCCATGCTTGGTTGAGGGGAGACATGACATGGAGTCCATTGAGATGGATTCCCAAGGCCTGTCGGGAGTGGGAAGAGGGGTGTACGGTCCTTTTTTTTAATGGTTGGCTTGACGATGGAGTAGGAAGTGCAAGATACGATATACTTACCGACATCTTGTCGAAGCTTCAACCAATAGAAATACTTCTGTTGTATTTCCACTATCTTCTCTACGCCAAAGTGTCCTACCACCCGACTGTAGTGGGATTCCCAAATCAATTTCACACACTCACTTGAAGGAACACATAGATGACCCATATGGCATAATATTCCATCCTGAAGATGAAATTTAGTAACAGTCGTGCTTGTTCCCAACATCTAGTAGGTCATAGCGAAGTCAGGATCACTAACATAGAGTTGGGGCCACCCGGAGGTCTCTTGCCTGTAAGAGTCAAACACCATGGTTAGTGATGCAACTAGAGGTCGACTGAGGCAGTCAATGACAAGATTGGTGCTCCTTTTATTATATTTAATGTTGAGGTGAAATTGTTGCAAGCATGTGGAGCAATTTTGATGACAGTCATTCTGCAATTTCCTTTGTGTCTGCATGAAATGGAGAGGCTTGTGATCTGTATGGATGCATGTCTCCTTCCCTAGAATGTAATGCTTCCATTGGTGGCAAGATTGTACAATGGAATGCATCTCTTTTTCATAGGTGGGGTACTTATGAATGACATATAAGAGTGTCTCACTATGATAGGCCACCAGATGATTGTATTGAGTGAGAATGACACCAACAGTTCTGAAGCATATGTCTCAATATCAAAAGGTTCTTTCAAATTAAGTAAGGAAAACACCGGGTTTGAGCATAGATGATGTTTCAAATCATCAAATGATTTCTGTTGTGATCTAGCCCACACAAATTGGGCTTTGCATCCACCCTTGGTCACCTAGATGAGAGACCACACAATATGGGAGAACCCCAACACGAATATTTGATAAACGTTGGCAAGGCCCAAGAAGCTCCAAAGATCGGTTAGTGTTGTCAGGGTAGGATAGTCACGAATGAATTGGATCTTGGATAGATCTACATGTACACCATGCTCATCTATAATGTATTTGAGGTATTGGACCTTGTTAATTTTGAAGGAGCATTTCTCTAAGTTAACATATAACTTGTGTTGTCACATGGTGTGTAGGACCTATTGAATGTGATACAAGTGTTCTTTCCAACCCTTGTTGAAGATGAGGATGTCATCTAGATATACAACCACAAAGGAATTGGTGAAAGGTTGAAATATGTCATCCATCAACCTTATGAAAGTTGTTGGGGAATTTTTCAAGCCAAAGGGCATGACCAACCACTTGAAAAGACCTTTTTTAGAATTGAAATTAGTTTTCCATACATCAATCAATTCTATTGGGACTTGGTAGTAGCCCGACTTTAGATCATTTCTTCAATCTACTAGTAATAACATGCTGACAACTAGTCTTTAGCTGAAAATTGGTACTTTATTTCTTGGTAGGATTATTTTAATCCACACATTGTCCCTAATATTAATTTTCCATGTATTCTACTCTATGTTGATGCAATTCAGTGGTTTGTTTCACTTAACTACTTCAAATTGGTAATTTTCTATAGTTATATTCATAGCATTGAAATTTTCCCAAGAACATGTTTTTCCAATTTCATGATGTTGTGCCATTATTTCCAATTTGAAGTTTGAAATCATGGTAATCTTAAGTCTTTGCATATCACAAAGCATTTGTTGCTTGCTACTATGCAAAATTTATTGCAATATCACTACTCCAAGTGTAACGTACCCAACCACCCACAGGCTAGCCACGCCACTCCAAAACTCAGTTATGAATTGATCTCAAATTATAATACCATTTAATCCGAAAACACGCATGAAAGATCCACATGCATTAATCAAGATCCATGCTACAACATAAAAGAGATAAACAACGTGTCATGCACACCAAATAACCAACATCGATGCACATTATAAATACATATCTTAGAGATAATTAAATACACAACGGAATATACATTACACATAAAACACATGACAGAGAGCACTTATATATCAAGGACATTATTCAGAAAATACATGGCAGAGAGCACTGACTTCATATCAAGGACATTCCTCCCAACCATAGACATTGTTGTTCTTTTACTCTCAACATCAAGTCACCCCGAGCCAGGGCTATGAATCCACAAGGATGGGTCCTAGGCCAAATATGAAACACACACCAATTGGCTAACTAGCTCTCAGTTTTCCCAACCACACAACAAATCCAAATCCCCGGCTCTCTTTCCCCCTCATTCTGCACAACCCAAATAAATGAACACCTTTTTCTACCACGCAATCCCTCAGGTTGTCCCATTTCTCTCCAGGGCTCTAGTGCTACTGGTCAGGAAATATCCCTGTTGGAAACTCCAAGGATTCTCGACTGTGGACAGTTCTTTCTGAACTGCCATAAATATCATGCACACATGCATCCATTCCCTCATGGAATGATCAATAATCTATTACAACCATATAGCAATGGATCTCCTCCTCCATCCATTTTTTTCCATGCTCAGACTAAGAGCACACAAATTAGCAAGAATGAGGCTCCAAAAATGAAAGAGTGAGAAGGGTGTAACCATGAATGAATAAGACCAAGTGAACCCCCAAACAAACCAAAGATGGGTTTATATAATTACTTGGAAATCAAGAACCACATGGCCTCCCCCAAGAATCTCATGTAACCCCTTTTCTCCATAAAATCAATTATGGGTAAATAAAATATAATAAAAATACTTAGCCCCTTAAGCCCCCTCTCTCGTGGAATCATATCCCCCTATCTCTTTTGTCCTGGTTTGTCTTGCAACCAACGATGTATTTTATTAATGTATATGAAGCATTGCATTTCCTAGGCACTCTGGCACCTTTTCAACTTTACCGGTTCACCAACCTAAGTCACAATTACATAATACATTCTAGTTCATAAAGGTTAAAACCAAGGTGCTACATCCCCCTCCCCTTATTTTGGCACCGTCCTTAGTGCACAACACCATTCCAATGTTATTAACATCACAAATCTAAGCTCTTTGGCCTTAATCCACACATGAAATCCAACCAACTCTTATATACGTAGGCACTCTGGCCTAAAATTAAACATGTATACATAAGCATTCTGACCCAAAACATGTATAATGATTTTTAGAATTATATTTCTGGAAGCCGTTCCAACCAACAAGTTCCCCTTCCCTCTCAACCATGCACAAACTAAAGAAATGAACCCCTTTCTCTGCCATGAATCTCTCAGGTTGTTCCACTTCTCTCCAGGGCTCCAGTGCACTCGACCAGGAAGTTTCAGAGTTGCGGATTCAAGAACTCTAGCTGCAACAAGTCCACTAGACTTTCTTCATTCCATGCCTTCATCATTGAGCTCGATTTCCTTCCAGTGTTCTTTTTGGAGAGCTTCCAACTTCAATAACCAACATCTCATATGTATTATAAAAATACAGTCATCATGAGATATTGTTATAACAATTTCAATCATAAATGTCAAATATGTTTTATACAGGAAAACATAGTTTCCAAGCATGAGCTTCCAACTCATTAATCGTTTTCTTCTTCCAGCTACAAACATCAATCTTTATTATGGATTACAACAATACCATACCCAATACCATTATTCTTGTAATTTTCTCAACCTTCAATCAACCAAATCAATTGTTAGCATAATCATGTAACAATTTGTAACTATTAATTTCTCAAATCTGTTTTATATAGGAAAATAAAATTCCCAGACATGGATTTTCTGCTCTTAATGTTTGTCTCTGTAGCTGTAGATATCAATCTTCCTTATGGGCTTATGTTGCTTCCATATCCAAGACCATTCTACCTGCAATTTTTCTCAACCTTCACTCAACCAAACAAGTTGTCAGTATCTCAATATATATATATATATATATATATCTGACAACAATTACAAAAATTCACAAAGTTATATCAGAATTGTTTACAATAACAATTCAATCACTTCCATTAATCCAACTATTAACTGGAATGAACCCATCATTCTTTACACATGTATTATCAACCAATATTTTCTTTCTTCTATCCACCAATATTTTTATCACTTTGTTCCCTTGACAGAGCTTTTCCATATTTTATCAATATATAACTACTCTCACCTACAACTTCCTTGTTGCATTATCTATTAACTCCTGAAGTGTTTTTAACTTCATGAGTTAACAATACTCCCATCATTTCAGTTGTTATCGTAATAATTTCTATTTTATATAATATATACATGCATTCACCAAAATGCATTCAATAATTCTTGTCATACCACTTGTAACATCTTTAATAGTTCAAAAAAGTGATCTCATAATTGTAGCAACAACAATCCAATCACCTTCAACTAGTACTCATATTAAATATAATGCAACTATCCATCATTATGTATTTTTTAGCACCACATGTTTTTAATAATGCAACAATTAATTACTAAATAAAATAACAATTGATGTGCCAATGCCCATGGCCACAACTACACAATGCATCCATGCATTGAATACATAATACCACATAACTATGTCATGCATTCCACCACAATGAGTTGGAAGGTTTGGCCAACGCCTCAACACATCATCCACACCCTTCCTACTGCTTGCCTGACTATTTGGATACCTTCATTTTCAACCCAAACACAACACCAATAATACAATTCTTAAGTGCTCTTCAGTGTCGGAAAAGAGGTTGCAGTCCAAAAATAAGATATATAGTAGATACCATTGAGCACTCACATAGCGCTATGACCCTTCCATATCCAACCATATTATGGTCTCACACATGACTAGCTCTATGGATATTCATTGTTATAGAAGGAGTATGTCTTCTGAATTAACCCGATTATGATCCCATAACTAGTCATAACACAATATACAACTGAAAATATATCTAATGCATTCTAGCATCAATAAAAACTACATACTCTAGGTCTTTGGCCATTAGATATCGATTTAAATCTTGAAAAATTAACTGAGGAAATTTCTTACCTCATTTCCCTTCAACATAGAAGCAACAAATGGATACCTGGATGGTTGTTATCAACATGCTACCTAATCAATTGGTATTTGTAGAAGCTCACATACTTCCTCCTTCATCATTTTGACCACCATTCCTACCACCCTCATGGGCCTTCACATAGATGGAAATTATAAGCAACATAAACATCCACATCTTTAACCATGCTATATCATTTTTCCTGAATACATAATCTATCATTAGTCATACTCAATTTCCATAACATCATTATTTCATAATAACATACTATTCTAAGTTTACAAGCATTTTATATTCATATCCAAGCATGTGCATATGCACAATTACACATCCACATGCACCAAGAATTCACTGTCAAGATGCCTACTAATGCATATGCATTTTAACTTCATTGTATGCCTCATGCACTTTAGTGGATTTCTGTTTCAATTCACTTATTTATTTATTTATGTTTTAGCTGATTGTCCTTGAATTCCTTTAGATCCTTGTTGTTTTGTGTGCTCCCGTTCTGCTCATCTTCACTATTGTTCCCTGGTCTGAATAATTTCCAACCAAGTTTCACTTGGCCATTGTGCAATCCAATCAATGTACTCAATTTGCAGTAGCTCCTTTTGAGTAGTCATATCCAACATTACCTTTATGAAACATTCCAACACCCTGGAATGAAGTAGCTCAAATATTCCACAACATTCTTGAATCAAATACTCTTACTCCTAGTTGTCCATTAGACTAATTTTTCCACACTTAAGCTTTGAAACTGTCTACACCTCTCTTCCTTCAAGGATAGGTAATCATACTTTTCCTTTATATGCCCATTACTAAAATTATTCACCTGCTAGCTTCATTTCTTATGTGAGGATTATTTCTTTTGTATTTGCAATTCATTCAGATCCTATAGTTGTTGACTAATACTTTTGTTTCACTATGCTTGAGTTCTTTATCCACTTTGCATTACTTTCCCTATAGTTCTTTGTTGCCTCAACCAACTTCTACAAGCTCTGTCATGCTTCCATGACTATGATATCCAATCCTAGACTGGAATTGATCTAATTAAATCTCCAATCCTACCAAATCTGCAAGCAACCATTTTTGTTAGAATTATACATATTATAGAAAATTTTCAATTAATGCTACAAGTACTTTCTCTTCTTAATTCATTAAGAAATATATCATTATTCTCCAAATTATAACAATTTGATGTTATTATTCTCTGAGTAATATTTCCAATGACTGTACTCTTGCCCCAATTTGATATCTGAGTTGAAAGTTATGGCTTCCCGGAAAGTCACTTTCAACTCCTTTTCTCGTGTTTTGCAATAGGATCTTATCGAAATATTCCACAACTCCTTTAACTGGTACATAATTCGAATTCTGCACATGCGCTTCCTTCAAACCACTTTCCATGTGACCATGGCCTGAAACCACAATATTATTAACTCTATAGCACCTTCCTCTGTATACTTCTACATAGGAGCTTGTTTGAACATGATATTCAAGGGCTTGGTTACTTCTAGGCCCTTCACGCATCTAATTGACTCATTTACCTTATCATGAGACCGATGTTGGGACCAAGTCCTCTAGACTTTGGCCTTCAACTATTATCCCTTTTCAATATTCCAACTTCTCTCGGAGTAAACTTCGTCGAACCCTTATATTAACTCCACTAGAAAATCGAACAGTCGAGATTTAATATCGTGTTGACTGGATGATCCCACCGCATTTGGAGGCTTCAATGAGATCAACGTCCATGACTTAATAAAACATTGGGATGGATGGTTCTTAATTATTTTGGGACTTCAACGCTCTGGGACTCCGGGACATTACAATTCTCAAGTCATTCTACTCCCCCAGAGTGATACCTGTCGAAGCTTTTACCCTATCCTTCCACTGTTAAATCACATGGTCACGAGAACTCTGAGAGGGTCTTAGATCAATGAAATGCATGAATTTGTTACTTTGGGACTTCAATACATTTCCCCTCACGATTTTCTCAACTCCTTTGAATTTATAACTATCAAAGCGATCATAAAGTGACGATGACCCCTTTACCTTATCATGAGACCAATGTTGGGACCAATTCCTTCGGACTTCAGCCTTCAACTATTCTCCCATTTCAATCTTCCAACTTCTCTCGGAGTAAAATTCATCGAACCCTTCTATTAACTCCACTAGAAAATCGAATGATCAAGATTTAATCTCTCATTGAATGGACGACCCCGCCCCATCTGGAGGCTTCAATGAGATCAACGACCGTGAATTAATCAGACACTGGGATGGACGGTTCTTAATTAGTTTGGGACTTCAATGCTCTGGGGCATTACAATTCTCAAGTTGTTTAACTACCCCAAAGTGATACCCGTCAAAGCTCTTACCCTATCCTTCCAATGTTAAATCGGACGATCATGAGGACTCCTGGAGGGTATTAGATCAATGGACCACATGAATTCGTTACTCCGGGACTTCAATACATTTCCCCTCATGATTTTCTCTACTCCTTTAGAGTTATAACTATCGAAGCAGTTATAAAGTGACAATGACCGCTTACTATCAGTTAACCCATCCTCTTACGTTATCCTTCAAATAGATTAATCTGACGGCTAGGAATTAATCAAGCATTGTGATGGACAATCCTTAAAAAGTTTGGGACTTCGGTGCTCCAGGACTTCGGGACATTACAACTCTCGAGTTTTTCAACTCCCTTGGAGTGATATCTGTCGAAGTGGTTACGCCATCCTTCCACTGCTTGATCTAATGGTTGAGAAAGGTCATGAAGGGATCTTCAATCGACAATCTGCGTGAATTCGCGACTTCGATCTTCGACACTTTCGCTAGTAGAGACGTTGGACACCCCTAGAGGCCATACTCCCAGAGATGACATGGCATGTTGATGTCACATATGGTGATGTGAACCCATGGAATGTGTGCCACATGTCACTCTAAAATGGACAGGTTTGGGTACAAAAGGTACTGAATTCATGTGACATGTATTTAGCGACTTCGGCCTTTGGGATTTCTAAGACTCAATCTTCTTTACATCTGGAGGGTCAACACTGGATGACCACGATCAACAACGAAGATTTCACTCAAACTTCCTATCAGATCAAATGGTTGATGGGATTTCATGACTTTGGCCTTCAACATTTCATTCTTTTTCCCTGCCTCCCATAATCACCAAAGTGGCAAAGTTGCAGAGTTTTCTATCTCCTACTGGATTTGATCAACAACTGATGATCGACAAATTCAATCTGACGGTTCTTGTTTACTTGACTCCTGATCTAATGATCTAGAGATTCCTTGATTCAATGGTTGTGATCGCTCCCGAAATTCAAAAGGGGGTGGTCACGATTGTTGATTATTTGGGTTAGTTTTCATTGATGTCAACCCTTGAAGAAAGTTCGGTAGAAAATTATGGTAGCACAAAGGTTTGGGTAATGGACCCAAGTTTGTTTTATGTATAATGGTATGAGTTTTAATATATTTTAAGGTAAGACTATTCTAGATGGATAGTACATGTCATGTCATTTTCGGTGGTATGTGGAACGCCACATAACTCTTCACAGTTAGAGAGTTATGGCCATGTGAAGTTGGAGAACCCTCATGAGTCATCTAGAAGCCCCAAAAGGTCAAAGTAGTCAAGGTGGTTGCAAAGAAGAAATTATTTAAATAATAAAGTGAAGTGATGAGTGTACTATATAAGTCAAAGTGGATACAAAAGGAATTATTTAAATAATAAAGTTAATGGATAAATTACTAAGTGGACAAGTGGTTATAAGTGGGTTAGCCATAAAATAAGAAAGTGGTTTAAGATGGTTAGAAGGTAACCCCTTGAGGAAGCTACATAAACGTATAAATAAGAGGAAAGGGTCTCTCATTTTAATTACACTTGAGCACATTGAATATCTACAAGTTTTTTTTTTGAACCATGGGGAAATCGGTAACACGTCGGGATTACCTGGGCCAGGCCCAGGTTCAAATCCATCAGTTGCCACTATAAACCCAAGAGTATATCCAACAGCCCGCAAGACAGATATGCCAATAACTTGTGACTCAACAAGAGCCGAGACGTCTCGGTAGGGGTCGCCTACCCTTTGAGCCTTATCACAACGGGCCGAAGTCTTGATGGGGTTTGATCCCTGGTGGACTGGGTGAAAATCACCATCCCCCACCAATAGGCCCCAATTCCTTGACTTGTATATATTGAATATATACAAGTTACTGAGGTAACCAAAATATATCTAAGGAGAATTGAAGAGGGAATGTGAAGTAAAGAAGGGCGAAATTCAAGGGAGGATAAATTATTTTGATGATGCTTTCTAAGGTATGTTATTTATAGGTCATCTCACCATTTTTGCAATAACTTTTTTTATAGAATGATTCAAATCTAAAAATATTTAGGTTGTTGATTAAACATATCCAAGTAGTTGTGATAAAAAATTCAGCTTGTGGGTCTTTGTATTTTTGGAGTTACACTCCGTGGAAAATAGGGTTTGTGGCTAGTCCTGAAACTAGTCTAAAATAAGTGTTTCAGGTAAAAACGCCATAAATTTTTAATAACATATCCAAATTTAGTAAGACCAAATGTATTGGTTATATTACAGTCTTTAGTATTCTTTGTACCATTTTCATGTCCATACAACAAATATTCCACGAGGGACATGCTCTACAAGTTCACTCTCTAGAATAAGCCAAAATTCAACAAGGTATGCCATTTTTTCTATAACTCCTTTTCTGAGAGGTTCCAAGTAGTGAAAATTGGAGGAATTGCATAAAAGACACTGAAGAACATTGTGTACTATTTTCATATCTTTATTCATTACATGTACATAGCTATGATTATTTCAAGTTAGGGTTGTTGACTAATCCAAAATTAGTCATGTGAGACTAAAGTAAAGTTTGATGAAAATGCTAGTCTCTTGTTGTTAAAGTTAAAGAAGGTTTGCAAGTATGTGATAATATACACTAGGTCTATTACAAAGTTACAAATCATATTTGGATGATGAAATTGACGAGGGATTTTGGTTGAGGTACATGTTGGGTACATGGTTGAGACAAGTAGGTGATGAGTTGGCACATACATGAGGTGTATAGTTGATGATGTTGGTACATATTGATGAGTCATAGTTTATGTGTATTTGATGCATGATTGGTACATATTTGGTGCATGGTTGATGCACTCGTTGATGGTATAGGTTGATGTATAGGTTGGTGCATGGTTGATGCACTTGTTTATGGTAGAGGTCGATTACAAGTTGGTACATGTTGTTTGGTGCATGTTGATTGATACAAGTTTACAACAGTATATCTCACAGTGATAGTGTGACAGTGGTTCCACCATTCTACTTATATTTCAAGGAGGTTGGATGGGGCAAGGACAGGTGGTTGTAGCTAGAGAACATAGGGGGTTGTAGCCTCCTTCTGGTTGTAGCTAGAGAATTGGGGAGTTGGAGCTTCCCTCAGGTTGTAGCCTGAGAAACTAGGGTGTTAGAGCCTCCTTCCAGTTGCAGCTAGAAAACAAAGGATGTTGGTGCTTCCAATGAATGCAATTCTTAAATAAATATAAGAAAAAACATTATGTGGTTTTCTCCCGCTTTGGGTTTCCACGTAAAAACACTGGTGTACGGTGTATGTGTATGATTGATCATTTGTTCATTGTTTATTTACTCTGCAACTATTGAATGATAATGCTACATTGATATAACACTTTCATTTTATGGTTAAAAATGATTAAATTGCTCTATTATTGATTCACCCCCCCTCTCAGTAATCCAATAATTGGAATCAGAGCAGGTTCCTTCAAAAATCAGTTTAACCACTGAAAGGTAGATCATGGAGAGAAACAACATGTATAAAAATGGAATACCACGGTTTTATGGAAAAAAGTATGCATTCTAGAGAAGAAGGATGAAAACATATATACAAACACAGGGATTTGAAATTTAGCAATTAGTAGTAGATGGATACAAAGAACCAATAATTCCACCAACAAGTGAAAAAACAATGAAACTCAGTTAAAATAATTCCAAAGCCACAAATGCACTTCTGAATGGTCTTCGTGAATTGATATATACCAAAGTTGTACATTGTAAATCTGCTAAAGAGATTTGGGACAAACTTCAAAATATTTATGAAGAAGATTCAAAAGTCAAAGCAACAAAGCTTCAAACTTACAGAGGTCAATTAAAACAACTAAAGATGAAGGAAGATGAGAATATTGCAGCTTACTTATTACAAGTCGATGAAACAATGAATGCAATCATAGGATTGCGAAAAGAAACTGAAGAATCTGTAATTGTTCAAAAGGTACTAAGATCTCTTCCTGTGAGATTTGATCCTAAGATATCTGCACTAGAAGAAAGAGCAGATTTAGACTCAATAAACACTGATGATTTACATGGAATCTTCACAGCGTATGAAATGAGAATTGAACATGAAAATCCATATATAAAAGAAGTAGCTTTCAAAGCATCCAAAAGGTCAAAGAAAAAGGGAAAACAAAAGGAACATAGCAACAACAATGATTTCTCAGAAGATGATGATGAAGAAGTGGCCAACTTTGTCAGAAGATTGAATAAGGGAACCAATGACAGATATAAATGTAAGCTTCCATTGATTTGTTTTAATTGTAATGGTATTGGCCATTTTGCTAACAAATGTCCTCATAAGAAAAATAAGAGGAATGATGGAGATTACTCAAATAGAAAACAAACTTATAAAGACAAAAGAACCAAAAATAAAGATTTCAAGAAAAGATTATGCACCAAAGAAGACATTTCCTCATCAGATGAAGATGAAGTCAGTGGAAATGAGACAGAAATAGTTCTATTCATGGCAACAAAAGACTTTGATAAAGAAGACACCGAAGAAGAATATGAAGAGGCAGATGTTGACTACCGAGAAGAATTGTTGAGTGCCATAGAAGTTATAAGAAGAGAAAAGAAGAAAAACAAGAAGCTACAAGCATAACTAGACAAGAAAGAAGACACTCATGAACTAGAACAAATGAAGATGAAATTGAAGGTTCAAATAGAATAAGATAAAATAATTGAAGAATTGCTTAAAGAACAGTTAGAAGAAAGAGACAAGATCATTGGAAATTTGAAAGCAGAGATTGTCACATTGAGAAAGGATCGTCAAAACAAAAATATACAAAACAACTCAAAAGTTCTGGATGACATTATCATCAGTCAAAAGCCTTATCATGACAAGTCCATACTTGGATACAATCATACAGAAAAGGGATCAAGCTCCAAAGCAACAAAACAAGAAAGATACCCAAAAAGATATGCAAAAACAATCAAAGGGGATATGAAGATCTACAAGGAAGATTACAAAGACATTCCTCCACCGAGAAGATTCATACTTCAGAATCAATGACCGACATAAACAAATAGTCCTCGGGAAGAAGAAGGATTCATAAGAGTAACTCCTTTCATAATATCTTCAACTCTCATGTATCAAACTATGTTTTTTGGTTTATGTTATGCATGCAATAATTTTGGACACAAAGCTGTAAATTGCAGAGCTAATAGCATGAACATAAGCAACTTTGAAAGTCATACACAAAATGGTTATCTAATAAGGCCTAGTGAAACACATAGAAGAAGCTACAACAGATTTGGATCATTAAGCACTGAAGTGGAATGCTACAAGTGCAACAAATTTGGACACATGGCCAAAGATTGTAGAATGGCAGTCCCTCCTAGAGAACCACAATAGAACAACAACAGTCACAGACATGAACCTTATAAGAGAACATGGATAAGAAAGAAGAATCAATATAGAAATGAAGAATGCACACTCGCTCTACAAGATAAGCAGAAGAAACATGGTTGGTATGTTGAAAATGGTTGTTCAAAATACATGAAAGGTGATAAAGACATGTTTCTTACAATAAGAAAGGAAAGAGATGGACCAGTCTCCTTCAGAAATGATGATTCAACTAAAATAATTGGAAAATGCACAGTCATAATTGGAAACGAGAATACCAAGGCAAAAAATGTTCTACTAGTAGAAGATGTGAAACACAATCTTCTAAGTGAGTCAAATATGTGGCCAAGGTCATAAAATTACTTTCGATTCACAAAAGTGCGAGATAAGAAAATAAGGTTTAGGAAAATTGATTGCAACAACTGCAAGAACATCAAGCAACATATATGTATTAAGTGAAATTGGAAATGAAAAGTGTTCTCTAGGAAAGGAAGATGAAGGTTGGGTATGACACAAAAGAATGAGTCACATACACTTTGATAACCTTGCCAAAGTTAGAAAAAAGGAAGCAGTTAGATAAATGCCCCAGATCATGAAACCGACCAACATTTTATGCAAGCATTGTCAACAATGAAAGCAAACAAAGACTAGGTTCAAATCAAAGGAATATTCAACGACAAGACCACTAGAAATTATGCATACTAATCTAGTTGGACCAACTGCAACAAAGGGTTTAAAATGTGAGAAATACTTTATGTTATTAGTTGATGATTATACAAGAATGATTGCAATTTTATTTCTCAGGAATAAGTCATAAGATTTTGAAAACTTCAAAGTCTACAAGGAAATAGTTGAAAATGAAATTGATTCAAAAATCAAATATTTGAGATCTGATAATAGAGGAGAGTTCACTTCAAAGGAATTTATGGACTACTGTAGCAGGAATGGAATAAAAAGACAATTATTCGTTGCTAGGACACTTCAACAGAATGGAGTTGTTGAAAGAAAGAACATGGTAGTACAGGAAATGGCTCGAATAATGTTAATGGATTCCAAATTGACAGATATTTTTTGGACACATGCAATGCATACAACAATTCACATTCAAAACAGAGTAATGCTTAGAAACAACATTGACGAAACTCCCTACGAGCTATGGAAAGGAAGACCAACAAATGTGAAGCGCTTCTGAGTATTTGGAAGCAAATGCTACATAAAAAGAGAAGATGGAAGAATGAGACAATTTGACTCTTATGTGGACAAAGGAGTACTTGTTGGTTACTAAAGTACAAGGAAAACATACACGTGTTACAATATGAGGTTGAACAAAGTTGTGGAAAACATCAATGTAACAATTGATGAAACAGGTGGATGAGAATTAAAGGAAGAGGAAAATGAATCAATGGAACAACTTTACGAAGAAGAAGCAAGAGATGAAGAATAAGTAGAAGGGGAAGATGAAGAGAATCAAACAGAAGTATAATAACAAGTTCAAAAAGTGCCTCCAAAGACACCTAGCAAACGAGTACAGAAGAATCATCCTTCATATTAGATTATCAAAAACAAAGATGAAGGAGTTAAGACTAGAAGACGAATCTATTCACTAGAACAAATGCACCTAGCACTCTTATCTACGATTGAACCAAACAATTTTGAAGAGGCCAACAAGGATGATATCTGGAATAAGGACATGGATGAAGAATTGGATCAAATAGAGAAAAATGACACTTGGGAATTGGTTCCAAGACCAAAGAATAAGGATGTGATTGAGACAAAGTGGGGTTTTAGAAATAAATTGAATGAAGATGGACATGTTACAATGAACAAAGCTAGATTGGTATGTAGAGGATACACACAGGTTGAAGGAATCGACTTTGAAGAGACATTTCCCCCAGTTGCCAGAATGGAAGCAATACAATAACTTTTAGCTTATGCATGCTCAAAGAATATTAAAGTGTATCAGATGGACGTGAAATCAACTTTTTTGAACAGGGAACTTGAAGAAGAAGTCTACATTGAACAACTAGAAGGATTTCAGTTGTCAGAGAATGCAGATTATGTGTGTAAATTGAAGAAGACTTTGTATGGTATAAAACAGACTCCTAGAGCATGGTACTCTAGACTAGATAAATATATACAACATGCAAGGCTCAGAAAAGGAAGTGCAGACATCAACCTCTACATCAAGGTAACTCAAAATAGTATTTTATTAATTGAAGTTTATGTTGATGATATTATTTTTGGAAGTACTGATGACAGGTTAGCCAAAAAATTGGAAAGGATATGCATAATGAATTTGAAATGTCATTACTTGGAGAACTATCCTTCTTTCTGGGTCTTCAGATATGTCAAAGTAGCCAAGGAATTTTTATTTGTCAAAAAAACAATATCAGAGAAATGCTAAAGAAGTTCGGAATGGAAGATTGAAAACCAGTTACCACTCCTATGAAAACCAGTTGCAAGTTGAGCAAAGATGATGATTCAAAGTCTACAGATCAGAGGTAATACAGGTCAATGATTGGTAGCTTACTATATATGACAACATCCATACCATATGTAATGCAGGTAGTTGGAAAGGTGACACGATTTTAAGCAGCACCAAAGGAATCACATGTCTTAGCAGTGAAAAGGATTTCCAAATATCTCAAAGGAACAAAAGAGTTTGGATTATGGTATCCAAAAGGAAATGATCTATCACTTATTTCCTACACAAATGCACATTGGGGAGGTTTCACTGATGACCGACGAAGCACCAATGGGGAAACATTCTACTTGGGTGAATGTTTAATATCTTTGATAAGCAAGAAAAAATAATCAATATTCTTATATACAGCCAAAGCAGAATATATTGCAGCAACATGATGTTGTACATAGGTTCTATGGATTTAACAAATTTTGACAGATATACAGGTTGAGTATGATGAGCCCATTCCAATCTATTGTGATAATACAAGCGCCATCAATATCTCAAAGAACTCGATGATGCACTCCAAGACAAAGAACATTCCAATCAAGTATCACTTTCTACGAGAACAAGTTGTAGAGAAGAACATCAAAGTTGAATATGTGGGCACAAAAGAACAAGTGGCAGACATCTTTATAAAACCACTTCCAAGAAAAGCCTCTAAGTATTTTCGCGAGAGACTCAGAGTAATTTCTACTCCAAAATGAATGATTTTGAATGCTTATCTTTATGTCTTAGATTTACACAAGGAAGCACCATAAAGAGGACATTTCAGGTTGGGAGATCAGTTTCATGAAGAGTTCAGTCAGGGGGAGAAACCCCAGATGGAAAGATACTTTTGTCATTGATGACAAAGGGGGAGAGATTTATCAGATGCAAAGGTAAATGCTTGGAGAAAGAGCACATAGGCATGGTTCCAGGGGGATCGATGGTCATGTGGGGAGCATGAGTGATACGACTTCAGTATTGCATCAGAGTGTTGCCATCAATTCCAGAGGGGGATATTGTTGATTATTTGGGTTGGTTTTCATTGATGTCAACCCTTGAAGAAAGTTCGGTAGAAAATTCCGGTAGCACAAAGGTTTGGGTAATGGACCCAAGTTTGTTTGATCTATATTAGTATGAGTTTTAATATATTTGAAGGTAATACTATTCTAGATGGATATTACATGTCATGTCATTTCCGGTGGTATGTGAAACATCACATAAATCCTCACGGTTTGAGAGTTATGGCCATGTGAAGTTGGAGAACCCTCATGAGTCATCTAGAATCCCCAAAAGGTCAATGTAGTCAAAGTGGTTGCAAAGAAGAAATTATTTAAATAATAAAGTGAAGTGATGAGTGTAATATAAGTCAAAGTGGATACAAAATAATTTATTTAAAAAATAAAGTTAAAGGAGAAATTACTAAGTGGATAAGTGGGTTAGCCCTAAAATAATGAAAGTGGTTTAAGATGGTTAAAAGGTAACCCCTTGAGGAAGCTACATAAAAGTATAAATAAGAGGCAATGGTCTCTCATTTTAATTACACTTGAGCATATTGAATATATACAAGTGACTGAGGTAACCAAAGGATATCTAAGGCGGATTTCAGAGGGAAGGTGAAGTAAAGAAGACCGAAATTCAAGGGAGGATAAATTATTTTGATGATACTTTCTAAGGTATGTTATTTACAGGTCATCTCACCATTTTCACAATAACTTTTTTTCTAGAATGATTCAGATCACGAAATCTGGAGACCGTTGAGGAAACATATCCAAGTAGTTGTGATAAACATTTTAGCTTGTGGGTCGTTTTATTTTTAGAGTTACATTCTGTGGAAAATAGGGTTTGTGGCTAGTCCTGAAACTAGTCTAAAACAAGTGTTTCGGGTAAAAACATCATAAATTCTTCATAACAGATCCAAATTCAGTAAGAAAAAATGTATTGGTTAGAGTATAGTATGTAGTATTTTGTGTACCATTTTCATATGCATACAACAAATATTCTATGTGGGGCACACTCTACAATTTATCTCTCTAGAATAAGCTAGAATTCAACAAGGTATGTCATTTTTGCTATAAATCCTTTTCTGAGAGGTTCCAAGTAGTGAAACCTGGAGGAATTGCATAAAAGACATTGAATAAATTTGTGTACTATTTTCAGATCTTTATTCATTACAGGTACATAGTTATGATTATTTCAGGTTAAGGTTGTTGACTAATCCAAAATTAGTCATGTGAGACTAAAGTAAAGTTTGATGAAAATGCTAGTGTCTTGTTGTTAAAGTTAAGGAAGGTTTGCATGTATGTGATCATATACACCAAGTCTATTATAGAGTTAAAAATCAGATTTGGATGATGAAATTGATGATGGATTTGATGATGTTGGTATATCTTGATGAGTCATATTTTATGTGTATTTGATGCATGATTGGTACATATTTGGTGCATGGTTTATGCACTCGTTGATGGTACAGGTTGAGGTACAGGTTGGTGCATGGTTGATGCACTTGTTTATGGTACAATTTGATTATAGGTTGTTTGGTACAGGTTGGTACATGTTGTTTGGTGCAGGTTGATTGGTATAGGTTTACAACAGTATATCTCGCAGGGATAATGTGACAGTGGTTCCATCATTCTACTTATATTTCAGGGTGGTTGGACAGGACAAGGACATGTGGTTGTAGTCACCTTCTGGTTGTAGCTAGAGAACATAGGGGGTTGTAGCCTCCTTCTGGTTGTAGCCAAATAATTTGGGAGTTGGAGCTTCCCTCAGATTGTAGCATGAGAAAATAGGGGGTTGGAGCCTCCTTCCAGTTGCAACTAGAAAAGAAAGGAAGTTGGTGCTTCCAATGAATGTAATTCTTAAAGACATATAATAAAAAACATTCTATGATTTTCTCCTGCTTTGGGTTTCCATGTGAAAACACTAGTGTACTGTGTATGTGTATGATTTCTCATTTGTTCATTGTTTATTTACTCTGCAACTATTGGATGATAATGCTACATTGATATAACACTTGCATTTTATGGTTAAAAAGGATTAAATTGCTCTATTACGGATTCAACCCCCCTCTCAGTAATCCAACAACGATTCCATGATTCTTTACAAGGATCTATGTCTGCATGACGCTATGGCTTCTACGTGATTCCTGCAATGCTATCTGTCCTGAGATTCCTTCGACCTTTCCAAAGGTATTAACGCGGTGTGATATGAACCCGTGCAACCTAATACACTACCTCTCTTGATATTTAGGTTTATATTGGATTCGTCTGCACCTCATGCTACAACGACCATTAAAACAATTAGGAACTTTCAACCTTCCAAGTCAAACTCGACTCTATAACTCTGCATATTGAACCCATTAAACTTTTCAAACAATCCTGAATTATTTAAAATCGAATTTTCCCACGAATTTGGGGATATTTCTCTCTAATATTTCCATTTTCCCCCAAATTCACTTAGTTTGAAATCTATGATAGAGAAATTCTCAAATTCGAACTCGCTCCAGACCATACTAGTCTGGTGTTGCAACCAGAAGCTCTGATACCATTCTGGAACGTACCTAGCCACCCACAGGCTATCCACACTATTCTGTAATGTGTTCGACAACACAGGTATTCCAACAGAGGATGAATACCTTCAGTAACCACTCACATAACCAGATCAAAGATCAACACACCGATGTTTTCACGTGGTAAAACCTCTATAGGGAAACATCCATGACCCCAGCCAATGCGACCACTTGGAGAAGTTTATTAATGCAAACAAAAATATTACAGAGAGATTTTACAAGAGAGTTTATCACAATAGATCATCGACAAATGACCCTCCATGCTCTTTAAATAGAGATCATGGACCAATCGGGTGTTAATCCACGGATCAATGGTCATTAAGATCGAGGAGAGTATGAAACATCATATCACTCTATGTCAAGAACATATCGTGACTGTCGAATTTCCTATCTACAAATGCATATTGATGCATACTAAAGAAACACACT
>ML782487.1:614359-631804 GCA_009831015.1 Picea engelmannii | reverse complement strand
AACTATATGAATGCTATCTAAAATAATAAATTATGAACCATGTTAAGAAAAAAAGGAAAAGAACTATGATGGTGATATGTCATAATTGTTAGTGTTGTCAAACCTGGAGGTATAGGCAGGTCTCATTCACACAATGCTAAACATGCTTGAGATTCTGTCATTAGTGTCATTATTTGAGATTTTGTCATTAGTGTTATTATTTGAGGCATAATCATATTTGAGATTCTGTCGTTAGGTTCTTACAATGCTATGTCTGCCTCTTAATTTGGGCTCTATCTTTGGAAGTCAACTTTGACTAGGACTCCAACTTTGGCTTTGACTCTTAGGTCTACCTCTCGGCTCTGAGAACTAGAAAATGATACTGACCAACCAACGGCCTACTGCTCGCAAATGCAAATGATAGCAAATTTGCATTTGCCATCTCTTATGGATATGAATCTTGGTAGGTATGAAACAACCTTGCACAATGATTGTTGGCACTTCCAAGTTCCATATAATTTTATTTGAGGTTTCGGAGTTATGGATGGGGCACCACAACCGCAAGAATGAGTTGCTTAGCTTTCTCATATACTTTAAAATTTTCACATTATTTTAATAAAATTGATTCGATATACTTAGAAATTCTTAATAGAGACTGTAGACAGTGTGAATTAATAGAAATTCTTGATATTGTTTTTACAAGATTGCATATTGCTCAGAGCACACATTTTTTTCCAGCAAAAGAGAGATTAAAAAACATGAGCTAATAGTTCCATGTACACAGTCTGAACAAAATTTAAATTCTTGATATCGTTTATGCTCGGAACACACATTTTCTTGATGCAGAAGAGACCCCAGAAAACAGATTCGACAACACTACTCTGATAAGGGAAGAAACATTAACCGGCAACGCTAGAAGAAGGGCTTGAACCTCCGACCTTGTGGTTAACAGCCACACGCTTTAACCAACTGAGCTATTCCAGCCATTATGGGTGTAATAGTACTATTACAAAATTAGTAACAAAAGAATATAAATATGAGGTGAGAGAGTGCAAAGACATTAATTACAGTCACAAAATTAGTAACAAAAGAATATAAATATGAGGTGAGAGAGTGCAAAGACATTAATTACAGTCAGAAGACGGTGTGCGTTACTGCTCAATCACGTTGCCAGAAGAGTACCTTAGAAGGAGATCGTTGCCCTGTGATTCAATGGAAATTAACGTTGAGATCCTGTGTAAAGCGTTCCATCATTCAGATTGCTTGATTGATGTAGGGTGCCCTCTCTATTAGGGTTTGGTACATGCAAGCATTTTCTATTACTGTCAAGGTAGGTTATACATTTGAAGAGTGCGCATGGTGAGAAAGTGCGTGAGCTAGAGAGCGAACTACATCCATGGAATCTGCAATGCCTTCCAGGCCGAGATGATCTCCACTGGGTTTAAATCATGCTCCATCAGTGGGTGTGGAAAGAGGCGTGGGTAATGCAGAATTTCTGTGCACCACACATAATGTGAAGCACGGGCTAATATTCACTTCGCTGACAGTAGTTGTGCCAGTTAAGATATTGGACGGCGGATGGGGTGGACGAGGGTCTTGGAACTATCACATGTAGGTATTAGGGTTACAGTAATATAACATAGGGCTAGGTCCTAGGAGTCGGAGGTGGAGGCTGGGTTATACACAGTTTGTATGGAAGTAGTTGTGTATAAGTAAATGTCATAAATGAATCTCTGTTGCATTCTCGTGTCACCATAAGATATATAAACTAATAAATTTTTGATCGTGTTCACCATAAGATATATAAATTAATAAATTTTAGATCGCGTTGAATCTCGAGGGCTGAATCCTGATGGTAACGCGCTGCACCATAATCTTGTTCATTGATCAAACTTCAGTGTTATTTGTTGCAAACTGAAACCTGCTCGTATCCGGTGGTGGCTAAAGTGTTTGTTTTGGTATATTCGCTTAGCTTTGCAACTTGAATGAATGTTCATTTGTGCAAATGACGTTGTCTTTCATACTCTCATCCTGTGAGTATTAGAGGCAATGTTTCATGTTTATTGTGTATAATTTTCATGTCTCTTTCTTTCTCTGTAAGTTAGCTTGTATTTGCAATTTTTCATGTTCTTTAACATGGTCTTCGAGGCACTCCAAGAGAAGAGAGAGAAGAGTTGTGTGAGACAATGGGAGAGCTTGAAAATGCTATGAATGTGTAGACTTGCTTAAGAAGAGATAAAGATGCAGATGAGAACTTTGAAAATTTAATGGATAAGGGAGACATTGTGATGGAGAAAAGGATCTTGCGCGAAGCTGGGACAAGTTGTTTTGAGAGAAAGAATTTGGAGTTGAATGTGTTGGCAGAGAAGAATTTGTTGTTGTGTTGAATCAAGAAGGATTTAAGAGAAATGATTTAAATGAGTGGGAATGGTTTGATTTTCTGTTATGAAGAGTAAAAGATGGAAAGATGAGAGAAATGAGCAATGCACATTTGGAAACGTGACTATGGTTTGCCTCCAAGTATCTGGAACCATTTTGAGTGCCTAAAAGTTTAGATTAGGTGAGTTTTGTAGTTGTAGTCAAACTATAAATCTTAGGTTCCATCATGGAAGAGATGACAATTCTATTGTAGGCACATTAAGGGGTTCTGGCTAGAGAAGGAAGTACATGCAATGTTGATGGTGTTAGTAGCATTGGAAAATTCACCTCTAGTTAGATGTACCAATAGTTTCTTTTTGTTAGGAGGGAGATTTGTTGTGAGGGAATAATATGGAATGTCAGCTGGTTACACTATTGCATCCCCAAGTAGTGGATGTTTTTCCACGATTGTCACATATTGCTTTTATTTGTAGAGAGTAATATAATGAAAGCAACTAGGCATCTGTACATATCGGGTCAACAAAATTAGCATTGTAAATCATATGATAGTGCATGCATGGAACCATGATTCTTCGGCTCAAAGACTGAAAATGAAACAACCAAGGATAGCTTTGTTGCATTCATTATTTTACTCATTACAAAAGGCAAAGTTCCATGGGAGTAATGGAGAGATGTTAGAAGTATAAGCATTATTGGATTTTTGAAATACTTTCAAAGTGTTTTCCATTTGACATGCCTCCCATTCATTTACTGTACATAGATACTATAATTATTAAATCTACAATGATTTGTTAATGTTTTTGTTGAGTGTGTTTTGGGTTATTTTTTATTATAGAAAATTGTATAGTTAAAATATAGTGAGCAGGAACATTTATGATGATGAAATTAGCATATAATATAAAAAATAAAATCGACACTTATAAATCTACATAAAACATAAAATGACATACATGAAAAACGAACACCTGACATCAAATTTGCACTTTACATATATAATAAAACTAATAAAAAAAAATTAAAATTCTGATTACCATATCTTCTCTATTCATTGCAGGTTGGTTTGTTAGCACAGGTTTGGCTTATGATGTGTCAATGTTAAGATGGCCAAACAATGCATGATCCGCCACTGCCCATGAAAAAGTGTAAAGTTGAGTCTTGGTATAGAGCTGGGAGCTCATATCTATATGGCCATTGAACCTAGATTGGCAATAGGAACGGTCCGGTAGTGAATACCAATGGAGTTAGATTTAAATAGTGGAGAATTTGTAGGGGCGCACTAAGTAAGGTCTTAGCCCATTGAAGAGATTTTATAGCACGAGAATTACTAGCGTATGTGAGCTACGTGATGAAAAATATAGGCTATTGGGAGAGGATCCAAATCCAATAATGTTGTTAGAAAGTTGAGAGGGGCATTTGATGTTATTTATATCTTCTATGGTTAAAGTGTGTTCAATAGCCTCATCAATACTAGTATTTTTAAACAAATAGCTTCATTATTAAGGGACTATATAGTCAGGTTTCCTTTATTATATCACTATATATAATAAAAAAATAATAATAGTGACATTCCATAATGGTTAGTTTTGTTAAACCTTGAGATATAGGCAGGTCTCCTTTAAACAATGCTTGAGATTCTGCCATCAGTATCATGATTTGAGACAAAATAATAATAGTCCCAAACAATGCTAAACATGCTTGAGATTCTGCCATTAGTATCATTATTTGAGACAGAATAATAATAATCCCAAACATGGGATGAAGTAAAGATTGCAATAAGATCCATGTTTAAGTTTCACAGTAACAACAAACATGAACAAGATGTATGAGTCTGCAAATTCCGTTGAGGGAATTTGAACACGTGGTGAAATCCAGGTACCCAAACTGTTCTACATCTTAAAGCGTTCCGCTTGCCGCTGAGGCCGTCGTCCTTATAAAAGGCATAGTCTCTATGTTGAATACTGGGAAAGTTAATAAAAATTTAGATAACCATGAGTCAAAGAAAATTTGTATTAAGAGGGTTTGAACCTTCGACCTAGTGGTTAACCTGGACAGAAATTACAAGTTGCAAAACTCAAAACTGGCTGTTTTTCACTTGCAATAATGAATTCAATTAATTTATTGTACAATCCGAATTAATTAGCATGTCTGTTTGTGCTCTCTGTCTTATCATGACACATAGAGGAACACTTTCCACTGCATCGTCGACACATAAATAACAGCGGACATAAGGAAAATGTAGAACAGATGTTGGGCCTGTAGCTCAGTGGTAGAGCATTTGACTGCAGATCAAGAGGTCACCGGTTCGAACCCTGTCGGGCCCTCCATTCTTTACTTACTCATAGTTTTTATGTCATTGTCCATAGTCCAAAAAAAACATGACTGATCGATTCTGCAATAAATGGCACGAAGGATTTAGAATTTAATGGTAGGCAACAGTTTTTGCAGTGCATTCAAGGTTCTCAATGCAGTTGTTTTCCTTAGGCAGCTTGTAGCTTGGGTGAACTTATCACTGGCACTCTGAGGGTGCATAATGCCTCAAACTTCAGTGAGCTCTTCTCTGGCTATTTCAAGAAGTCCAATAGCTCATTATGGACTGAACCAACTCCACTTGAGTTTCCACAACACCACAACAATCTGTTGATAAATATCCCTCTTGTTTCCATGAATAAGACAAACTTATGAAAGCAACAACTCAATTAAACTTTGGAGTCACACTAGATGGGCATCTTTGACAGATGAGTCGACCCTAACTTCGTCAATTTCTTCCCTACAAAGCCATAGCTCTTCCTAGATACACTTGAGGTCGCCAATGGTGGCAGGTTGAGCGGGGTGTGGCTTCATCTCTAAAGGAAGAAGTACGGGACAGAGTAAGGACATGGAAGCATCCCACCAAGAGAGGAAGGCACGGAAAACACATGGTTCTTTTCATTGGGGTAGGAGGGAAATGGATCCAAAAATTCATAAAATTTATAGAGATGTTGCTAGGACATTGGATGGGTTTTGGAATGTGTGAATGTGAATGTATTTACATTTCATCATATTATAAAATTTATAGAGATGTTGCTAGGACATTGGATGGGTTTTGGAATGAAGTAAGGATACAGTTCATCATATTATAAAATTTGTAGAGATGTTGCTAGGACATTGGATGGGTTTTGGAATGAAGTAAGGAATGTGTGAATGTGAATGTGAATGTGATGTTTTTTTACAGTTCATCGTTCATCATATTGTTGATGGAGATTTCTGGAAGTAAACTATGTTAAGAATTTTCACTATGTTAAGAGTTTTCTAAACGTCTAATGGACACTTCACCCATCATCAGGGACATGAAAAGCTTGTGGACTGGAGTGTTCCTGATGATGGGTGAAGTGTCCACTAGAAACATTGGACATTTCGAAAACTCTTAACACAGTTTATTTCCAGAAATCTCAATCAACAAAGTGAAAATGTGCCAAGTTCTACCAAAGAAGAGAGGCAGTTGGGACACTTCAACACTACCAATACATCATTTTTTTTTGTGTCCTCTACCTTCCTTTTGTCTCCTGTCTCCCCACTTCAGCACTACCAATACATAATTTTTTTGTCCTCTACCTTCCATTTGTCTCCCCATGTTCAATCGGGAGTACAAAATGCCATTGCTTCCCATGTAGCCACTACTCTGCCTCCCTCTCTTTCCCAAGCTCCTCTTGTTGAAAAAAACACTTGCTTGTTAGGGTTTTTACTGCCAACGAAGTAGAGTTGTGTGTAATGCATGTGTAACGTTGTCCATATGGCATGTTTCTAATCTTGTCCATGACAGATTAAACCACAACACCTTGGAGGTTTTTGGTACCCAAAAACTTAAAAATTAGCGTTGGCTCTTGGCTCTCACTTAGGCTTTTGGATACAATGCTATCTCTACCTCTTAATTTGGGCTCTATCCCTTGCACAATGATTGTTGGCACATCGAACTTCCATATAATTTTATTTGAGGTTTCGGAGTTATGGATGGGACACCACCAACGCAAGAATGAGTTGCTTAGCTTTCCCATATAATTTAAAATTTTCACATTATTTTAATAAGATTGATTCCATATACTTATAACACACATTTTTTGCAGCTAAAGAGATTGTAGATAGTGAATTAATAGAAATTCTTGATATTGTTTTTACAATATTGCATATTGCTCAGAGCACACATTTTCTTGTTGCAAAAGAGAGATTAAAAAACACGAGCTAATAATTCCATGTACACAGTCTGAACATAATTTAAATTCTTGATATCATTTATGCTTAGAACACACATTTTCTTGCAGCAGAAGAGACCCCATAAAACAGATTCGATAGTAGTTACCTGGGAACAGAAGGAACTAATAAATGTTAATAGGCAACGCTAGACAAAGGGCTTGAACCTCCGACCTTGTGGTTAACAGCCACACGCTCTAACCAACTGAGCTATTCCAACCATTGTGGGTGTAATAATACTATTACAAAATTAGTAAAAAAAGAATATAAATGTGAGACAGTGTGAAGACATTAATTATAGAAGACAGTGTGCGTTGCTGCTCAATCACATTGCCAGAAGAACACCTTAGAAGGAGATCGTTGCCCTGTGATTCAATGGAAATCAACGTTGAGATACTGTGTAAAGCGTTCCATCATTCAAATTGCTTGATTGATGTAGGGTGCCCTCTGTATTAGGGTTTGGTACATGCAAGCATTTTCTATTACTGTCAAGGTAGGTTATACATTTGAAGAGTGCGCATGGTGAGAAAGTGTGTGAGCTAGAGAGAGAGTTGTGTGGACAAGGGTCTTCGCAAAAATTGAAGTGTGATGTCACCATTATTGACTAGCTCACATATGAAGTGAAAACGAGTGTCAATATGATTGTTTTTCTTTTGAAACACATGGTTTTTAGATAAAGCAATTGCTGAGGTGTTGTCACAGAAGATAGGAGTTGGCTCATTTTTTGTATGTGACATATCATTCAATATTCTTCTCATCCACACAGCTTGACAGGAAGCTGAGGTAGCAGCGACATACTCTGCCTCTGCAGAAGATATTGATACAATGGGTTGCTTCTTTGATTCCTATGAAATCAGGTTCGTGCCCAGGTGAAAAGCATGTCCTGAGGTGTTTTTCCGTTCATCTAGGATGCCTGCAAAATCACTGTCTGTGTAACCAGAGAGAGGATTATCATCAGAATGAGTGTATTATAAGACAAAATTGAGAGTGCCTGCAACATATCTCAGAATCATTTTCTCCATCTTCCAGTGAGAATCTTTGGGGGATTCCATGAACCTAGAAACAAAGCTGGTTGCATACATAATATCGAGTCTAGTTGATGTAAGATACAACAAACTGCCTACTAAACTTTTGTATAGGGTAGAATCCAGTATAGGGCCTTCGTCTTGCTTGCTAAATTTTGTGCCTAGAGGAATAAGAGTTTTTGTTGGATTGTCGTCTTCCATGTGGAATATTTTGATGATGTTTGTTGCATACTTTTGCTAACAAACAAAAATTCCATTGGTTTATCAGTCAACCTCAATCCCCAAAAAATATTTCATTATGCCAAGATTTGTCATCTGAAACTCAGATTGCATGGCATGTTGAAACTGGTTAACTCAAGATTTCCACTATATATCATGTCATCAACATATAAACATACAATCAGAATTTTACCTTGCTGATTTGTTTTGATGTATAAGGTTGGCTCATTTCGGCTTTTGTTGAAACCACTCTTGATCAGGTAAGTGTCAATTCGGTTGTACCAAACTCTTGGAGCTTGCTTTAAGCCATACAAGAATTTCTTCAACCGATACACTTTCCTTGGCTTCTCTTTGACTTCAAATCCAGGTGGTTGTTCCACATAGACCTCTTCTTCTAAGACACCATTTAGGAGCGTTGACTTGACATCCATCTGGTGTACTTTCCATTTGTGTTGAGTTTCTATGGCTAAGAGAGTCCTAACAGTGTCCAACCTTACCACTAGAGACAAAGCTTCACCATAATCAATACCTAGTTGTTGTGAGAATCCTTTGGAAACAAGTCTTTCCTTGTGTTTTTCGATCTGCCCCTTTTCATTGAGTTTAGTTTTGTAAACCCACTTGAAACCAATACTTTTATTGTGTCTGGGTAGATCAACAAGATCCCATGTCTTGTTCTTCTCCATGGAGTCAATCTCTTGGTTCATGGCTTGAACCCATTGTGTCTCTTTAGTTGTCTCTTTAAAATATGTAGGTTGACATGACATTAATGAAAAAACATTGTGTTGATCAATGTCATCCAACTGCTAATGGATTTCTCTCAAACTTTGAATTCTCTGATTTTGAAGTTCAGAGGATGAATTTCTGTTGGAAGTAGAGTTATCCTGAGAACTTTCAGGCTGTCCTTGTATCTACAATCTTGGAATAGTAGGCTGATGTGTTTTTTTTCCTGAATTCTCTGTGTCTTCAGGAAGTGGCAGCAATAGATTTTGACTGTCCATAGGCCGATTTTCAGACTCACTCCAGAACTGATTTTCAAGAAATTTGACATCTCTGCTGAGTATTAGTTTCTTTGAAATTAGATTGTAGATTCTGTAGGCTTTGGATGTCTCACTGTATCCAACAAAAATTCATTTCTCACTTCTATCATCAAGTTTCTTCCTCAATTCAGAAGGGATGTGAACGAATGTTATGCATCAAAATGTCTTGAGATGAGCAACATTTAGCTTTGTCCCACTCCATGCTTCTTGAGGGACCTTCATCTTGAGACTGGTGGTTGGAGATCTATTTAGGATATAAGTTGAGCATGCTACTGCTTCAGCCCAAAATGTATTTGACAGACATTTCTCTTTGAGAAGGCTTCTTGTCATGTTCATTATTGTCTGATTTTTCCTTTCAGCCACTCCATTCTGTTGTGGAGTATACCTAGTTGTAGTTTGCATGATGATGCCTTGTGATTTGTAGAAATTTGCAAATTATTTGGAGCTATATTCTCCTCCTCCATCTGACCTGAGAACTTTTACATATTTTCCACTCTATTTTTTAGCTTCATCTTTGAATTCTTTGAACTTTTCATAGGTTTCAAACTTGTGTCTGAGAAAATAGATCCAAATTTTCCTGCTAAAGTCATCAATAAACATTAGAAAATAAACGCTACCACCTATTGAATTTGTTTGCATTGGTCCACATAGGTTAGTGTGAACCAGTTTTAAGTGTTGTTTGGCTTGAGTGGAGGACTATGGAAAACTAGTTCTCTTATGTTTTCCAAGAATGCAAGACTCACATGGGGGATTTTGTTCTTTGAAGATAGGTAGACCTTGGACCATGGAGTGCTTCTGTAGAAGAATTAGACTTTGAAAGGTTGGATGTCCAAATATTGTATGCCAAACCATAGTTTCATTGGGGGTGGATGCACTTTGTGCATATGATTGGATCAGATTTGCAGTTTTGAGGGTCAGGGGAAACATTCTATTCCTGGTCATGTGGATTTCAGAAATCAATTTCATGCTGGGGATTTTATCATATATCCTACATGATGCTCCTTCAAAAAGTACCTTATAGCCATGTTCAATTAATTTTCCTACACTTAACATAATATGTTTCAGATCTGGAACATGATAGACATTGTTTATATCTTTCTTTACATTTTGTTTAGTAAGAATAGGTATAGTTCCTTTTCCTTGAACTGTGACTAAGGAATCATTTCCAAGTGTGATATCAGATGAAATAGAATAATCAATGCATGAGAGTAAATCTTTGTTACATGTCATGTGATCGCTGCAACCACTGTCCAACAACCAGAGATCTTTATGTTGTTCTTTAGTCTTGTCGCATAAGAGAAACATACCATCTGAGGTTTCTCCTTCATGATTAGAAACATGTGCTCTGTCTGAGAATTGATTTGCTTGCTTCTTCCGAAATTCAGATCCACAGTGCCTAAACTTTTTGTAGTAATAACCTTTTATGTTTGATTTGTCATTTGATCTTCTCCCTCTGCCTCTTTGAGGATGGAAAATATGATTCTGGTTATGTTGTCTGTGACCTTGGAAATTATGATTCTGGTTATGTTGTCTGTGACCTTCATTTGAGTGATGGTTACTTGGACTTCTACCTCTTCCTTGGTGACCTCTGCCTCTACCTCTCCCTCTGCTGAAGGATAATTGATTCTTGAAGGCACTGGCTATTGACTCATCTTCAAGAGGTATTTTGGTCTCATTTGTCAATAGAGAGCCCATTAATTCATCTGTTGAAAAATTTGACAGATCCTTGGATTCAAGGATAGCTGTAACAACCATTTCAAATTTCTTTGGTAGACTTCTGAGGACTGTCTCAATGATTATTTGATCAGGTATTTCTTCACCAGTCAATCTGATCTGGGTTACAATTCCCATGACTCTGGTCATAAATTGATTAACATTTTCGAACTCTGTCATTTTTAAATTCTCAAAATGCATCCTCAAGGTCTGCAGCTTGATTGTTTTGACCCTGTCATTTCCTTGGTAAGTTGATTTAAGGATATCCCATGCCTGTTTTGAAGTAACAACGCCTGTGATTTTTGAGAAAATCGAGTCATCTACTGAGTTGTTAATCCAAAATTGTGCCTTATTCTCTCTGTTCCTTTGGATTTCCTGAGAAATTCTTTGTTGATTGGTCATGGCAGCAAGTTCTACTGGATCTAGTTCTACATAGCCAAGATTTACTGGATCCCAACACTCTTTTGCTAGTAAGAAGGATTTCATTCTAATAGACCAAAACTCATAATTATTTCCAAGAAGAATCGGTCCTTGTGTTGGTCCTAAGTCACTAGAGGTGAACATCTTTGAAAAAAAAATTAACAGAAAAAATTGTTAGAGATTTTAGGGCTTACCTGTTTCCTGTGCATAAGACCAGGTCCATGAAATCCTCTGTTGTGACTTCGGGAAAAAAAAACATGGGGTAGACTCCTTCTTTAACTTGATCTATCTAGATGTGACTATCCGAGCACGAGATCTACGGAGTCAGAGCTCTGAGCTCTGTTCTTTAGCAACTGTAGCCCCTCTAATGGCGAAATTGAGCTTTTTGAGTTTACTCTAGAGCAAAAAAAAATTGTTATTTAGCTTCTCATATGACCGGGGGCTGAAAACCAGGCGCTTCGGGCTTCGGGCATTAAGGCGCATGAAGGTCTCGGCTCCTTCGAATAGCCAAATTGTCGAATAAAGGAATTATTTCAAAGATCGACGATCCTCGTTGAATTGAGATAAATGGTCCACAGTTATTTTGGGAACTCGTGCCTTCAGGCCTTCGGGGCTTTGGACGATATTCCTTTCTTACCTTACAATCCTCCGAACTAGTGGACCTGTGAACAAGGGAAGATATCGACGGTCTCAATTACCCGTCGAGACCTATGACTCAAAATTATTTCGGGAGTTCGGGCTTCGAAGATCTTTCACTGCTCGCAATCATAATACTCACGAAGTGTCGAGGCGACAAATTATCCATAGAGGTGTAGATCCAACAATCCTTAGGCCTCTGCAAACAAATGAGCAAGATCTTCTTTGGAACTCCGACATTCAGGAGTTTCTGACTGCGAATACGCGCTGACCTTTGGAGTGTGAATCTCTGAATTGTGAGATCTTCCTCCATGTGGCCTCTTGAGTGGAAGACTAAGATTAACTTCAGAATCTCGGGCTTCGAGATTTCTTGCTTTACATTTCCAAATCTCCTCCGAAGTGCTCTAGCTCTGAAGTGTAGGATCACATGACGCGCGTCCCTTCTGGCTTCAACGGTCTAGATCTAGTTTGCACCCTTGTGCCTTCGGGACTTCGGTTAGATCTCGCTCCGCAAAACCTTATTGAGTGCTAAGTCTCCGAAGTGTGAGATCTGGCGTCGCGTGTCCTCGATGATGGATGGTCCAGATGAACTCCGGGTTTCGGGCCTTCGGGAGTTCTAGCTTCTCACATCCGTCTTCCTTTAGAAGTGATTATCGTCAGAGTGCAGGATCTTCTGCTACATTTCCACTTGGATCAACGAACTGGATCTAGTCCGGCTCTTCAGAGCTTTGGGCCTTCAGGATTCCTTTACTCCTTAGCTTCTTCTTGCTTCCTCCTGAAGTACAAGATTGCCTAACGCATGTCACTTGTTTGAAGATCAATAGTCACGAGTGATTGTGGAGACACAACTCGCTCACTCTTTAATTTCCTTTATGGTCTCCACAAAGCAAAGATGCTCATCCAAGGTGGGATTGATATCCACCGTTGATCTGTTGATACAGAAAGATCAAGGACCCTGATCAATAGCGGGCTCACAACTTGCTCACACTTTAATTTTTTTCCCGATCCCCGCAATGCGAAGATGCGCGTTTGTAGCACGATAGATATACGTCGTTGATATGTTGATCTAGCAAGATCAACGATAATGAGCGATAGCGGGCTCACAAATTGCACAAACTTTAATTTGCTTCTCGATCCCCGCAATGCGTCCCCACTGTCAATCTCTCTCTGATGAGATCTGACAATCGTGACTTAATCTTTGCTTGATCTGACTGATGATCTTGCTCACGCTTAGATCTTACGACTGAAAACAAAAATCTTCTTACCTGCGGGCTCATCATTTATGAGCTTAATTAAAGGCTCAAATTTGTTCACAGGGCCAATCTTACGGCTGTCGAGCTTGTCTTTTGCTACTTCTGCAAAACGTTTCTCCTTAAGAAAGAATTTTGCGAATCTTTCACGAATTCTTTAAATGCTCATGAATCTTTAGTTGTTTCATCCTTCTGCATCTTCTGCTTCCTTGCGCTTGTTGTCTCCAATGATCTTTTGAGCGGATTGTGGACTGCAAACTTCTCTCCAAGCTCTGTAAAGAATCTTGCGTCCCGTGCTCTCGTCTGAGAGACTATGTAAGCTCTGCGCTCTTCTTCTTATGATCAGGATGATCTCCAGACACTGTGAAGAGGCTTACATCCTAAGCTCTGATACCATGAAAAAATGAGAAGCAAAGAAGATAATACAAAGAAGATGAAATTGGAAAACAGGAATGAACGAAATTGGAAAACATGAATGAGCAGAGCGCATTGATTAAAGGAAAAGTGTTGAGCTAAATAAGCTTCAACAAATCAAGAAAATAAAAAAACGTACAACTGGCAGTGTATAGTCAGATACTGTTGAGGTTACTAATATAATTAACAAAAAAACGGGTGTTTTTTTCAACCTGAGAAGCTTGGGAAAGAGAAAGGAGGTGAAGTAGCAGATGCATAGGAAGCACTGGCACTTTGTACTCCCGATTGAGCACGAGGAAACAAAAGAAAGACAGAACAAAAAAATGTCCTCACAGGAGGACATAACACATGAGAGAGGCAATGAAACCTTGCCGCCAACCTCAGGGTGCAAGAAGGTTGTATTTCTCTGTTGCCTAAACATATACGACTTTTCTCCCCATTAACATAATCGCTGAGGCTTTTTCGAAAAAGGTATAGTTTTCTCTGGTTATGAATCCATGTATACTCTTTGTGTTGTGAATACAATTTTTGTGGTTAGTACTGCATCATATCTCTGGTTAATGTTCAATGCATTTTGATAATGAAACACAGTGACGTCCATAATGAAACATGAAACACCATTTTGACTTCTTTAATTTTGTATCTAAATTGAACATATATTTCACTTATAAGAACAATTATTATTTATGTCATAAATGCAGAAGAAAAATACAAAATTCTAATTTTGTTTTATACTTGACACAAATTCATACAAATTTGTTAAAAAGTAAAAATAAAAAATGTAACCTGTGCACTTATTATATAAATTATTATTTCATTTGCATTGCATTAGATTCTATTTTCTTCGTACCACTTCCGTTTGTTTCTTCTGATGGCTTTCTCTGATCTTAATGGTGTTATTCTTTTGGTTCAACAGCGAGCTTATGCTATGCTCATTCATAAGTGGGCCAATTCGATTTACATTCATCTTCCTTTATTTTGGCCAAAAACAATTACGCAAACCCTTTTCTCTTCATCATCCAGTTCATATAAATAAAAAATTTACAAAATGATTGAATTCCTCCAGTTATATAGATAAAAAATTTACAAAATGATTGAATTCCTCATTGCAAGTGAATTCTAATTCTAATTACATATATGATATAGAATTTCTAGAATAAAGTGTTGTATGACAATACCCAGAATTTCTAGAATAAAGTGTTGTATGACAATACCCTATGGGACAAAATGCTACAGAACCAACATAGAAAAAATAATTTTCATTAGCAACAAATCCAATTCTATAAACAGTTGAGCACTCAACAAGAGGGAAGACCTGAGTAAGAACAACAACAAAAGCATTGAGAAAAATAGGAGCAAATTCCAGTTGTCATATCTATTAGTAGTATGAAAGTTTGATGTTTAATGTGTGTTTTCAAAATCAATTGTTTGTAATTGAACCTTCAAATGTACTAGAAAACCATTACACATACATTTATGTTAAAATAAATACCTCAGCACCTTGTATTATACATACTCCATACAACATATGTAATGTCTCTCTTTAATTTACTCAAGCACTATGTCATCAAATCAAGCATTAGTTTGAACCATGCATCTAACATCCAATTGGAGTTTGACTTATTGTCCTTTCTAAGGGCCATAATCTAAACTAAAATCATTTTAAAAATAACTACTACCATATTTTTTTTACAAAGACAACTTAATCTTTGTTGCATATCAATATCTAATAATGTGTTTATGCATAGTGTTGCAAATGAAGTAAAAAACTTGAAAAAAAACATGTGAGATTCACAAAGAAGAGTAAACAAAGCATTTGCAACCATTAACATACTTAGGCTTGTATTAGGTTTAACTTGATATATCTTAGTGGTTTTATTAATCTCAACTAATAGAGAAATAATATGAAGTTGAAGTTGCGAAAATCAAACCTTCTTACTCTCTAAATGAAGAGATTGTAAACAATATTCAACTACAGGGAAATAAAACAAAGAGAAGATATATTGATTTAACTCACTTGTGATACAAACCACTATATCTCATTATGGATGAACTCTTCTAGGTGTCAATGTATTTTTGGATTGAAATAGGGTTTACCTATTCAATCTTCTTGGATCAAATTAGTAACAACACCATGGAACTAGTGTTCATGGCTCTTGGATTGGAGTAAAACAACTTTTCATGGCATTTAAAATCAAAGTAGAAACAACAATGATGTTTTATTTCCCCTCCTTCGTGATGAGGCCACAAATCATCCTTTCATATTTTAAGAAAGATAAAATTAGAAAACCAGAGTTAACATGAAAATAATTTCCATGTCATCCTTCATTCCTAAAATTCTATAAAATAAAAAAGAGCAAGAAAAACATTATATTATTGATCATATTTAACTTGTATTTAAATATGATTAAAATGAATAATGAAAATGACATTCACTTGAATTTATTTGATATATTCATATTCATGATACTATCTAAATTTGTTTGGAGTTAATTCATATATCAATAGTATCTTAAAATAATAAACTACGAACTATGTTCATATTCAAAGCTAATTGATATATTAATAATATTTAAATTTGTTTGGAATTACTTCATATATTAATATTATCTAAAATAATAAACTATGAACTATCATGAAAAATATATATATATATATATATATAAATTAATAATAGTGATATTTCATAAGTGTTAGTTTTGTTAAACCTAGGCGGGTCTCATTTAAACAATGCTAAACATGCTTGAGATTCTGCCATTAGTATCATTATTTGAGACAGAATAATAATAATAATCCCAAACATGGGATGTAGTAAAGATTGCAATAAGATCCATGTTTAAGTTTCACAGTAACAACAAATATGAACAAGATGTATGAGTCTGCAAATTCCGTTGAGGGAATTTGAACACGTGGTGAAATCCAGGTACCCAAACTGTTCTACATCTTAAAGCGTTCCGCTTGCCGCTGAGGCCGTCGTCCTTATAAAAGGCATAGTCTCTATGTTGAATACTGGGAAAGTTAATAAAAATTTAGATAACCATGAGTCAAAGAAAATTTGTATTAAGAGGGTTTGAACCTTCAACCTAGTGGTTAACCTGGACAGAAATTACAGGTTGCAAAACTCAAAACTGGCTGTTTTTCACTTGCAATAATGAATTCAATTAATTTATTGTACAATCCTAATTAATTAGCATGTCTGTCTGTCTGTGCTCTCTGTCTTATCATGACACATAGAGGGACACCTTCCACTGCATCGTCGACACATAAATAAGAGTGGACATATGGAAAATGTAGATCATATGTTGGGCCTGTAGCTCAGTGGTAGAGCATTTGACTGCAGATCAAGAGGTCACTGGTTCGAACCCGGTCGGGCCCTCCATTCTTTACTTACTCATAGTTGTTATGTCATTGTCCATTAAAAAACATGAAAGATCAAGCATTTACCAATATATGGCACGAAGGATTTAGAATTTAATTACAGGCAACAGTTTTTGCAGTGCATTCAATGGTGCAACTAACGGACTCGAAAGGTTTCAACGTTCTCAATGCAGTTGTTTTCCTGAGGCCGCTTGAAGCTTGGGTGAACTGATCACTGGCACTCTGAGGGTGCATAATGCCTCAAAGCTCGGCCATTTCAAGAAGTCCAATAGCTCATTATGGACTGAACCAACTCCACTTGAGTTTCCACAACACTACAATCTGTTGATAAATATCACTCTTGTTGCCATGAATAAGACAAACTTATGAAAGTAACAACTCAATTGAACTTTGGAGTCACACTAGATGGGCATCTTTGACAGATGAGTCGACCCTAACTTCGTCAATTTCTTCCCTACAAAGCCATAGCTCTTCCTAGATACACTTGAGGTTGCCAATTGTGGCAGGTTGAGCGGGGTGTGGCTTCATCTCTCAAGGAAGAAGTACGGGACAGACTAAGGACATCGAAGAATCCCACCAGAGAGGAAGGCACAGAAAACACATGGTTCTTTTCATTGGGGTAGGCGGGAAATGGATCCAAAAATTCATAAAATTTATAGAGATGTTGCTAGGACATTGGATGGGTTTTGGAATGTGAATGTGAAGTTTTCTTTACAGTTCATCATACTGTTAATTGTTGATGGAAATTTCTGGAAGTAAACTATGTTAAGA
>ML782487.1:594890-614259 GCA_009831015.1 Picea engelmannii | reverse complement strand
GGCCGTCGTCCTTATAAAAGGCATAGTCTCTATGTTGAATACTGGGAAAGTTAATAAAAATTTAGATAACCATGAGTCAAAGAAAATTTGTATTAAGAGGGTTTGAACCTTCGACCTAGTGGTTAACCTGGACAGAAATTACAAGTTGCAAAACTCAAAACTGGCTGTTTTTCACTTGCAATAATGAATTCAATTAATTTATTGTACAATCCGAATTAATTAGCATGTCTGTTTGTGCTCTCTGTCTTATCATGACACATAGAGGAACACTTTCCACTGCATCGTCGACACATAAATAACAGCGGACATAAGGAAAATGTAGAACAGATGTTGGGCCTGTAGCTCAGTGGTAGAGCATTTGACTGCAGATCAAGAGGTCACCGGTTCGAACCCTGTCGGGCCCTCCATTCTTTACTTACTCATAGTTTTTATGTCATTGTCCATAGTCCAAAAAAAACATGACTGATCGATTCTGCAATAAATGGCACGAAGGATTTAGAATTTAATGGTAGGCAACAGTTTTTGCAGTGCATTCAAGGTTCTCAATGCAGTTGTTTTCCTTAGGCAGCTTGTAGCTTGGGTGAACTTATCACTGGCACTCTGAGGGTGCATAATGCCTCAAACTTCAGTGAGCTCTTCTCTGGCTATTTCAAGAAGTCCAATAGCTCATTATGGACTGAACCAACTCCACTTGAGTTTCCACAACACCACAACAATCTGTTGATAAATATCCCTCTTGTTTCCATGAATAAGACAAACTTATGAAAGCAACAACTCAATTAAACTTTGGAGTCACACTAGATGGGCATCTTTGACAGATGAGTCGACCCTAACTTCGTCAATTTCTTCCCTACAAAGCCATAGCTCTTCCTAGATACACTTGAGGTCGCCAATGGTGGCAGGTTGAGCGGGGTGTGGCTTCATCTCTAAAGGAAGAAGTACGGGACAGAGTAAGGACATGGAAGCATCCCACCAAGAGAGGAAGGCACGGAAAACACATGGTTCTTTTCATTGGGGTAGGAGGGAAATGGATCCAAAAATTCATAAAATTTATAGAGATGTTGCTAGGACATTGGATGGGTTTTGGAATGTGTGAATGTGAATGTATTTACATTTCATCATATTATAAAATTTATAGAGATGTTGCTAGGACATTGGATGGGTTTTGGAATGAAGTAAGGATACAGTTCATCATATTATAAAATTTGTAGAGATGTTGCTAGGACATTGGATGGGTTTTGGAATGAAGTAAGGAATGTGTGAATGTGAATGTGAATGTGATGTTTTTTTACAGTTCATCGTTCATCATATTGTTGATGGAGATTTCTGGAAGTAAACTATGTTAAGAATTTTCACTATGTTAAGAGTTTTCTAAACGTCTAATGGACACTTCACCCATCATCAGGGACATGAAAAGCTTGTGGACTGGAGTGTTCCTGATGATGGGTGAAGTGTCCACTAGAAACATTGGACATTTCGAAAACTCTTAACACAGTTTATTTCCAGAAATCTCAATCAACAAAGTGAAAATGTGCCAAGTTCTACCAAAGAAGAGAGGCAGTTGGGACACTTCAACACTACCAATACATCATTTTTTTTTGTGTCCTCTACCTTCCTTTTGTCTCCTGTCTCCCCACTTCAGCACTACCAATACATAATTTTTTTGTCCTCTACCTTCCATTTGTCTCCCCATGTTCAATCGGGAGTACAAAATGCCATTGCTTCCCATGTAGCCACTACTCTGCCTCCCTCTCTTTCCCAAGCTCCTCTTGTTGAAAAAAACACTTGCTTGTTAGGGTTTTTACTGCCAACGAAGTAGAGTTGTGTGTAATGCATGTGTAACGTTGTCCATATGGCATGTTTCTAATCTTGTCCATGACAGATTAAACCACAACACCTTGGAGGTTTTTGGTACCCAAAAACTTAAAAATTAGCGTTGGCTCTTGGCTCTCACTTAGGCTTTTGGATACAATGCTATCTCTACCTCTTAATTTGGGCTCTATCCCTTGCACAATGATTGTTGGCACATCGAACTTCCATATAATTTTATTTGAGGTTTCGGAGTTATGGATGGGACACCACCAACGCAAGAATGAGTTGCTTAGCTTTCCCATATAATTTAAAATTTTCACATTATTTTAATAAGATTGATTCCATATACTTATAACACACATTTTTTGCAGCTAAAGAGATTGTAGATAGTGAATTAATAGAAATTCTTGATATTGTTTTTACAATATTGCATATTGCTCAGAGCACACATTTTCTTGTTGCAAAAGAGAGATTAAAAAACACGAGCTAATAATTCCATGTACACAGTCTGAACATAATTTAAATTCTTGATATCATTTATGCTTAGAACACACATTTTCTTGCAGCAGAAGAGACCCCATAAAACAGATTCGATAGTAGTTACCTGGGAACAGAAGGAACTAATAAATGTTAATAGGCAACGCTAGACAAAGGGCTTGAACCTCCGACCTTGTGGTTAACAGCCACACGCTCTAACCAACTGAGCTATTCCAACCATTGTGGGTGTAATAATACTATTACAAAATTAGTAAAAAAAGAATATAAATGTGAGACAGTGTGAAGACATTAATTATAGAAGACAGTGTGCGTTGCTGCTCAATCACATTGCCAGAAGAACACCTTAGAAGGAGATCGTTGCCCTGTGATTCAATGGAAATCAACGTTGAGATACTGTGTAAAGCGTTCCATCATTCAAATTGCTTGATTGATGTAGGGTGCCCTCTGTATTAGGGTTTGGTACATGCAAGCATTTTCTATTACTGTCAAGGTAGGTTATACATTTGAAGAGTGCGCATGGTGAGAAAGTGTGTGAGCTAGAGAGAGAGTTGTGTGGACAAGGGTCTTCGCAAAAATTGAAGTGTGATGTCACCATTATTGACTAGCTCACATATGAAGTGAAAACGAGTGTCAATATGATTGTTTTTCTTTTGAAACACATGGTTTTTAGATAAAGCAATTGCTGAGGTGTTGTCACAGAAGATAGGAGTTGGCTCATTTTTTGTATGTGACATATCATTCAATATTCTTCTCATCCACACAGCTTGACAGGAAGCTGAGGTAGCAGCGACATACTCTGCCTCTGCAGAAGATATTGATACAATGGGTTGCTTCTTTGATTCCTATGAAATCAGGTTCGTGCCCAGGTGAAAAGCATGTCCTGAGGTGTTTTTCCGTTCATCTAGGATGCCTGCAAAATCACTGTCTGTGTAACCAGAGAGAGGATTATCATCAGAATGAGTGTATTATAAGACAAAATTGAGAGTGCCTGCAACATATCTCAGAATCATTTTCTCCATCTTCCAGTGAGAATCTTTGGGGGATTCCATGAACCTAGAAACAAAGCTGGTTGCATACATAATATCGAGTCTAGTTGATGTAAGATACAACAAACTGCCTACTAAACTTTTGTATAGGGTAGAATCCAGTATAGGGCCTTCGTCTTGCTTGCTAAATTTTGTGCCTAGAGGAATAAGAGTTTTTGTTGGATTGTCGTCTTCCATGTGGAATATTTTGATGATGTTTGTTGCATACTTTTGCTAACAAACAAAAATTCCATTGGTTTATCAGTCAACCTCAATCCCCAAAAAATATTTCATTATGCCAAGATTTGTCATCTGAAACTCAGATTGCATGGCATGTTGAAACTGGTTAACTCAAGATTTCCACTATATATCATGTCATCAACATATAAACATACAATCAGAATTTTACCTTGCTGATTTGTTTTGATGTATAAGGTTGGCTCATTTCGGCTTTTGTTGAAACCACTCTTGATCAGGTAAGTGTCAATTCGGTTGTACCAAACTCTTGGAGCTTGCTTTAAGCCATACAAGAATTTCTTCAACCGATACACTTTCCTTGGCTTCTCTTTGACTTCAAATCCAGGTGGTTGTTCCACATAGACCTCTTCTTCTAAGACACCATTTAGGAGCGTTGACTTGACATCCATCTGGTGTACTTTCCATTTGTGTTGAGTTTCTATGGCTAAGAGAGTCCTAACAGTGTCCAACCTTACCACTAGAGACAAAGCTTCACCATAATCAATACCTAGTTGTTGTGAGAATCCTTTGGAAACAAGTCTTTCCTTGTGTTTTTCGATCTGCCCCTTTTCATTGAGTTTAGTTTTGTAAACCCACTTGAAACCAATACTTTTATTGTGTCTGGGTAGATCAACAAGATCCCATGTCTTGTTCTTCTCCATGGAGTCAATCTCTTGGTTCATGGCTTGAACCCATTGTGTCTCTTTAGTTGTCTCTTTAAAATATGTAGGTTGACATGACATTAATGAAAAAACATTGTGTTGATCAATGTCATCCAACTGCTAATGGATTTCTCTCAAACTTTGAATTCTCTGATTTTGAAGTTCAGAGGATGAATTTCTGTTGGAAGTAGAGTTATCCTGAGAACTTTCAGGCTGTCCTTGTATCTACAATCTTGGAATAGTAGGCTGATGTGTTTTTTTTCCTGAATTCTCTGTGTCTTCAGGAAGTGGCAGCAATAGATTTTGACTGTCCATAGGCCGATTTTCAGACTCACTCCAGAACTGATTTTCAAGAAATTTGACATCTCTGCTGAGTATTAGTTTCTTTGAAATTAGATTGTAGATTCTGTAGGCTTTGGATGTCTCACTGTATCCAACAAAAATTCATTTCTCACTTCTATCATCAAGTTTCTTCCTCAATTCAGAAGGGATGTGAACGAATGTTATGCATCAAAATGTCTTGAGATGAGCAACATTTAGCTTTGTCCCACTCCATGCTTCTTGAGGGACCTTCATCTTGAGACTGGTGGTTGGAGATCTATTTAGGATATAAGTTGAGCATGCTACTGCTTCAGCCCAAAATGTATTTGACAGACATTTCTCTTTGAGAAGGCTTCTTGTCATGTTCATTATTGTCTGATTTTTCCTTTCAGCCACTCCATTCTGTTGTGGAGTATACCTAGTTGTAGTTTGCATGATGATGCCTTGTGATTTGTAGAAATTTGCAAATTATTTGGAGCTATATTCTCCTCCTCCATCTGACCTGAGAACTTTTACATATTTTCCACTCTATTTTTTAGCTTCATCTTTGAATTCTTTGAACTTTTCATAGGTTTCAAACTTGTGTCTGAGAAAATAGATCCAAATTTTCCTGCTAAAGTCATCAATAAACATTAGAAAATAAACGCTACCACCTATTGAATTTGTTTGCATTGGTCCACATAGGTTAGTGTGAACCAGTTTTAAGTGTTGTTTGGCTTGAGTGGAGGACTATGGAAAACTAGTTCTCTTATGTTTTCCAAGAATGCAAGACTCACATGGGGGATTTTGTTCTTTGAAGATAGGTAGACCTTGGACCATGGAGTGCTTCTGTAGAAGAATTAGACTTTGAAAGGTTGGATGTCCAAATATTGTATGCCAAACCATAGTTTCATTGGGGGTGGATGCACTTTGTGCATATGATTGGATCAGATTTGCAGTTTTGAGGGTCAGGGGAAACATTCTATTCCTGGTCATGTGGATTTCAGAAATCAATTTCATGCTGGGGATTTTATCATATATCCTACATGATGCTCCTTCAAAAAGTACCTTATAGCCATGTTCAATTAATTTTCCTACACTTAACATAATATGTTTCAGATCTGGAACATGATAGACATTGTTTATATCTTTCTTTACATTTTGTTTAGTAAGAATAGGTATAGTTCCTTTTCCTTGAACTGTGACTAAGGAATCATTTCCAAGTGTGATATCAGATGAAATAGAATAATCAATGCATGAGAGTAAATCTTTGTTACATGTCATGTGATCGCTGCAACCACTGTCCAACAACCAGAGATCTTTATGTTGTTCTTTAGTCTTGTCGCATAAGAGAAACATACCATCTGAGGTTTCTCCTTCATGATTAGAAACATGTGCTCTGTCTGAGAATTGATTTGCTTGCTTCTTCCGAAATTCAGATCCACAGTGCCTAAACTTTTTGTAGTAATAACCTTTTATGTTTGATTTGTCATTTGATCTTCTCCCTCTGCCTCTTTGAGGATGGAAAATATGATTCTGGTTATGTTGTCTGTGACCTTGGAAATTATGATTCTGGTTATGTTGTCTGTGACCTTCATTTGAGTGATGGTTACTTGGACTTCTACCTCTTCCTTGGTGACCTCTGCCTCTACCTCTCCCTCTGCTGAAGGATAATTGATTCTTGAAGGCACTGGCTATTGACTCATCTTCAAGAGGTATTTTGGTCTCATTTGTCAATAGAGAGCCCATTAATTCATCTGTTGAAAAATTTGACAGATCCTTGGATTCAAGGATAGCTGTAACAACCATTTCAAATTTCTTTGGTAGACTTCTGAGGACTGTCTCAATGATTATTTGATCAGGTATTTCTTCACCAGTCAATCTGATCTGGGTTACAATTCCCATGACTCTGGTCATAAATTGATTAACATTTTCGAACTCTGTCATTTTTAAATTCTCAAAATGCATCCTCAAGGTCTGCAGCTTGATTGTTTTGACCCTGTCATTTCCTTGGTAAGTTGATTTAAGGATATCCCATGCCTGTTTTGAAGTAACAACGCCTGTGATTTTTGAGAAAATCGAGTCATCTACTGAGTTGTTAATCCAAAATTGTGCCTTATTCTCTCTGTTCCTTTGGATTTCCTGAGAAATTCTTTGTTGATTGGTCATGGCAGCAAGTTCTACTGGATCTAGTTCTACATAGCCAAGATTTACTGGATCCCAACACTCTTTTGCTAGTAAGAAGGATTTCATTCTAATAGACCAAAACTCATAATTATTTCCAAGAAGAATCGGTCCTTGTGTTGGTCCTAAGTCACTAGAGGTGAACATCTTTGAAAAAAAAATTAACAGAAAAAATTGTTAGAGATTTTAGGGCTTACCTGTTTCCTGTGCATAAGACCAGGTCCATGAAATCCTCTGTTGTGACTTCGGGAAAAAAAAACATGGGGTAGACTCCTTCTTTAACTTGATCTATCTAGATGTGACTATCCGAGCACGAGATCTACGGAGTCAGAGCTCTGAGCTCTGTTCTTTAGCAACTGTAGCCCCTCTAATGGCGAAATTGAGCTTTTTGAGTTTACTCTAGAGCAAAAAAAAATTGTTATTTAGCTTCTCATATGACCGGGGGCTGAAAACCAGGCGCTTCGGGCTTCGGGCATTAAGGCGCATGAAGGTCTCGGCTCCTTCGAATAGCCAAATTGTCGAATAAAGGAATTATTTCAAAGATCGACGATCCTCGTTGAATTGAGATAAATGGTCCACAGTTATTTTGGGAACTCGTGCCTTCAGGCCTTCGGGGCTTTGGACGATATTCCTTTCTTACCTTACAATCCTCCGAACTAGTGGACCTGTGAACAAGGGAAGATATCGACGGTCTCAATTACCCGTCGAGACCTATGACTCAAAATTATTTCGGGAGTTCGGGCTTCGAAGATCTTTCACTGCTCGCAATCATAATACTCACGAAGTGTCGAGGCGACAAATTATCCATAGAGGTGTAGATCCAACAATCCTTAGGCCTCTGCAAACAAATGAGCAAGATCTTCTTTGGAACTCCGACATTCAGGAGTTTCTGACTGCGAATACGCGCTGACCTTTGGAGTGTGAATCTCTGAATTGTGAGATCTTCCTCCATGTGGCCTCTTGAGTGGAAGACTAAGATTAACTTCAGAATCTCGGGCTTCGAGATTTCTTGCTTTACATTTCCAAATCTCCTCCGAAGTGCTCTAGCTCTGAAGTGTAGGATCACATGACGCGCGTCCCTTCTGGCTTCAACGGTCTAGATCTAGTTTGCACCCTTGTGCCTTCGGGACTTCGGTTAGATCTCGCTCCGCAAAACCTTATTGAGTGCTAAGTCTCCGAAGTGTGAGATCTGGCGTCGCGTGTCCTCGATGATGGATGGTCCAGATGAACTCCGGGTTTCGGGCCTTCGGGAGTTCTAGCTTCTCACATCCGTCTTCCTTTAGAAGTGATTATCGTCAGAGTGCAGGATCTTCTGCTACATTTCCACTTGGATCAACGAACTGGATCTAGTCCGGCTCTTCAGAGCTTTGGGCCTTCAGGATTCCTTTACTCCTTAGCTTCTTCTTGCTTCCTCCTGAAGTACAAGATTGCCTAACGCATGTCACTTGTTTGAAGATCAATAGTCACGAGTGATTGTGGAGACACAACTCGCTCACTCTTTAATTTCCTTTATGGTCTCCACAAAGCAAAGATGCTCATCCAAGGTGGGATTGATATCCACCGTTGATCTGTTGATACAGAAAGATCAAGGACCCTGATCAATAGCGGGCTCACAACTTGCTCACACTTTAATTTTTTTCCCGATCCCCGCAATGCGAAGATGCGCGTTTGTAGCACGATAGATATACGTCGTTGATATGTTGATCTAGCAAGATCAACGATAATGAGCGATAGCGGGCTCACAAATTGCACAAACTTTAATTTGCTTCTCGATCCCCGCAATGCGTCCCCACTGTCAATCTCTCTCTGATGAGATCTGACAATCGTGACTTAATCTTTGCTTGATCTGACTGATGATCTTGCTCACGCTTAGATCTTACGACTGAAAACAAAAATCTTCTTACCTGCGGGCTCATCATTTATGAGCTTAATTAAAGGCTCAAATTTGTTCACAGGGCCAATCTTACGGCTGTCGAGCTTGTCTTTTGCTACTTCTGCAAAACGTTTCTCCTTAAGAAAGAATTTTGCGAATCTTTCACGAATTCTTTAAATGCTCATGAATCTTTAGTTGTTTCATCCTTCTGCATCTTCTGCTTCCTTGCGCTTGTTGTCTCCAATGATCTTTTGAGCGGATTGTGGACTGCAAACTTCTCTCCAAGCTCTGTAAAGAATCTTGCGTCCCGTGCTCTCGTCTGAGAGACTATGTAAGCTCTGCGCTCTTCTTCTTATGATCAGGATGATCTCCAGACACTGTGAAGAGGCTTACATCCTAAGCTCTGATACCATGAAAAAATGAGAAGCAAAGAAGATAATACAAAGAAGATGAAATTGGAAAACAGGAATGAACGAAATTGGAAAACATGAATGAGCAGAGCGCATTGATTAAAGGAAAAGTGTTGAGCTAAATAAGCTTCAACAAATCAAGAAAATAAAAAAACGTACAACTGGCAGTGTATAGTCAGATACTGTTGAGGTTACTAATATAATTAACAAAAAAACGGGTGTTTTTTTCAACCTGAGAAGCTTGGGAAAGAGAAAGGAGGTGAAGTAGCAGATGCATAGGAAGCACTGGCACTTTGTACTCCCGATTGAGCACGAGGAAACAAAAGAAAGACAGAACAAAAAAATGTCCTCACAGGAGGACATAACACATGAGAGAGGCAATGAAACCTTGCCGCCAACCTCAGGGTGCAAGAAGGTTGTATTTCTCTGTTGCCTAAACATATACGACTTTTCTCCCCATTAACATAATCGCTGAGGCTTTTTCGAAAAAGGTATAGTTTTCTCTGGTTATGAATCCATGTATACTCTTTGTGTTGTGAATACAATTTTTGTGGTTAGTACTGCATCATATCTCTGGTTAATGTTCAATGCATTTTGATAATGAAACACAGTGACGTCCATAATGAAACATGAAACACCATTTTGACTTCTTTAATTTTGTATCTAAATTGAACATATATTTCACTTATAAGAACAATTATTATTTATGTCATAAATGCAGAAGAAAAATACAAAATTCTAATTTTGTTTTATACTTGACACAAATTCATACAAATTTGTTAAAAAGTAAAAATAAAAAATGTAACCTGTGCACTTATTATATAAATTATTATTTCATTTGCATTGCATTAGATTCTATTTTCTTCGTACCACTTCCGTTTGTTTCTTCTGATGGCTTTCTCTGATCTTAATGGTGTTATTCTTTTGGTTCAACAGCGAGCTTATGCTATGCTCATTCATAAGTGGGCCAATTCGATTTACATTCATCTTCCTTTATTTTGGCCAAAAACAATTACGCAAACCCTTTTCTCTTCATCATCCAGTTCATATAAATAAAAAATTTACAAAATGATTGAATTCCTCCAGTTATATAGATAAAAAATTTACAAAATGATTGAATTCCTCATTGCAAGTGAATTCTAATTCTAATTACATATATGATATAGAATTTCTAGAATAAAGTGTTGTATGACAATACCCAGAATTTCTAGAATAAAGTGTTGTATGACAATACCCTATGGGACAAAATGCTACAGAACCAACATAGAAAAAATAATTTTCATTAGCAACAAATCCAATTCTATAAACAGTTGAGCACTCAACAAGAGGGAAGACCTGAGTAAGAACAACAACAAAAGCATTGAGAAAAATAGGAGCAAATTCCAGTTGTCATATCTATTAGTAGTATGAAAGTTTGATGTTTAATGTGTGTTTTCAAAATCAATTGTTTGTAATTGAACCTTCAAATGTACTAGAAAACCATTACACATACATTTATGTTAAAATAAATACCTCAGCACCTTGTATTATACATACTCCATACAACATATGTAATGTCTCTCTTTAATTTACTCAAGCACTATGTCATCAAATCAAGCATTAGTTTGAACCATGCATCTAACATCCAATTGGAGTTTGACTTATTGTCCTTTCTAAGGGCCATAATCTAAACTAAAATCATTTTAAAAATAACTACTACCATATTTTTTTTACAAAGACAACTTAATCTTTGTTGCATATCAATATCTAATAATGTGTTTATGCATAGTGTTGCAAATGAAGTAAAAAACTTGAAAAAAAACATGTGAGATTCACAAAGAAGAGTAAACAAAGCATTTGCAACCATTAACATACTTAGGCTTGTATTAGGTTTAACTTGATATATCTTAGTGGTTTTATTAATCTCAACTAATAGAGAAATAATATGAAGTTGAAGTTGCGAAAATCAAACCTTCTTACTCTCTAAATGAAGAGATTGTAAACAATATTCAACTACAGGGAAATAAAACAAAGAGAAGATATATTGATTTAACTCACTTGTGATACAAACCACTATATCTCATTATGGATGAACTCTTCTAGGTGTCAATGTATTTTTGGATTGAAATAGGGTTTACCTATTCAATCTTCTTGGATCAAATTAGTAACAACACCATGGAACTAGTGTTCATGGCTCTTGGATTGGAGTAAAACAACTTTTCATGGCATTTAAAATCAAAGTAGAAACAACAATGATGTTTTATTTCCCCTCCTTCGTGATGAGGCCACAAATCATCCTTTCATATTTTAAGAAAGATAAAATTAGAAAACCAGAGTTAACATGAAAATAATTTCCATGTCATCCTTCATTCCTAAAATTCTATAAAATAAAAAAGAGCAAGAAAAACATTATATTATTGATCATATTTAACTTGTATTTAAATATGATTAAAATGAATAATGAAAATGACATTCACTTGAATTTATTTGATATATTCATATTCATGATACTATCTAAATTTGTTTGGAGTTAATTCATATATCAATAGTATCTTAAAATAATAAACTACGAACTATGTTCATATTCAAAGCTAATTGATATATTAATAATATTTAAATTTGTTTGGAATTACTTCATATATTAATATTATCTAAAATAATAAACTATGAACTATCATGAAAAATATATATATATATATATATATATATATATATATATATATATATATATATATAAATTAATAATAGTGATATTTCATAAGTGTTAGTTTTGTTAAACCTTGAAATATAGGCGGGTCTCATTTAAACAATGCTAAACATGCTTGAGATTCTGCCATTAGTATCATTATTTGAGACATTATTTGAGACAGAATAATAATAATAATCCCAAACATGGGATGTAGTAAAGATTGCAATAAGATCCATGTTTAAGTTTCACAGTAACAACAAATATGAACAAGATGTATGAGTCTGCAAATTCCGTTGAGGGAATTTGAACACGTGGTGAAATCCAGGTACCCAAACTGTTCTACATCTTAAAGCGTTCCGCTTGCCGCTGAGGCCGTCGTCCTTATAAAAGGCATAGTCTCTATGTTGAATATTGGGAAAGTTAATAAAAATTTAGATAACCATGAGTCAAAGAAAATTTGTATTAAGAGGGTTTGAACCTTCAACCTAGTGGTTAACCTGGACAGAAATTACAGGTTGCAAAACTCAAAACTGGCTGTTTTTCACTTGCAATAATGAATTCAATTAATTTATTGTACAATCCTAATTAATTAGCATGTCTGTCTGTCTGTGCTCTCTGTCTTATCATGACACATAGAGGGACACCTTCCACTGCATCGTCGACACATAAATAAGAGTGGACATATGGAAAATGTAGATCATATGTTGGGCCTGTAGCTCAGTGGTAGAGCATTTGACTGCAGATCAAGAGGTCACTGGTTCGAACCCGGTCGGGCCCTCCATTCTTTACTTACTCATAGTTGTTATGTCATTGTCCATTAAAAAACATGAAAGATCAAGCATTTACCAATATATGGCACGAAGGATTTAGAATTTAATTACAGGCAACAGTTTTTGCAGTGCATTCAATGGTGCAACTAACGGACTCGAAAGGTTTCAACGTTCTCAATGCAGTTGTTTTCCTGAGGCCGCTTGAAGCTTGGGTGAACTGATCACTGGCACTCTGAGGGTGCATAATGCCTCAAAGCTCGGCCATTTCAAGAAGTCCAATAGCTCATTATGGACTGAACCAACTCCACTTGAGTTTCCACAACACTACAATCTGTTGATAAATATCACTCTTGTTGCCATGAATAAGACAAACTTATGAAAGTAACAACTCAATTGAACTTTGGAGTCACACTAGATGGGCATCTTTGACAGATGAGTCGACCCTAACTTCGTCAATTTCTTCCCTACAAAGCCATAGCTCTTCCTAGATACACTTGAGGTTGCCAATTGTGGCAGGTTGAGCGGGGTGTGGCTTCATCTCTCAAGGAAGAAGTACGGGACAGACTAAGGACATCGAAGAATCCCACCAGAGAGGAAGGCACAGAAAACACATGGTTCTTTTCATTGGGGTAGGCGGGAAATGGATCCAAAAATTCATAAAATTTATAGAGATGTTGCTAGGACATTGGATGGGTTTTGGAATGTGAATGTGAAGTTTTCTTTACAGTTCATCATACTGTTAATTGTTGATGGAAATTTCTGGAAGTAAACTATGTTAAGAATTTTCACTATGTTAAGAGTTGTTGAAACGTCTAATGGACACTCCACCCATCATCAGGGACATGAAAAGCTTGTGGACTGGAGTGTTCCTGATGATGGGTGAAGTGTCACTAGAAACATTGGACATTTCGAAAACTCTTAACACAGTTTACTTTCAGAAATTTCAATCAACAAAGTGAAAATGTGCCAAGTTCTACCAAAGAAGAGACGCAGTTGGGACACTTCAACACTACCAATACATCATTTTTTTTTGTGTCCTCTACCTTCCTTTTGTCTCATGTTTTCCCACTTCAGCACTACCAATCTCCCCACTTCAGCACTACCAATACATAATTTTTCTGTCCTCTACCTTCCATTTGTCTCCCCATGTTCAATCGGGAGTACAAAATGCCATTGCTTCCCATGTGGCCACTACTCTGCCTCCCTCTCTTTCCCAAGCTCCTCTTGTTGAAAAAAACAGTTGCTTGTTAGGGTTTTTACTACCAACAAAGTAGGGTTGTGTGTAATGCATGTGTAACGTTGTCCATATGGCATGTTTCTGATCCTGTCTATGACAAATTAAACCACAACACCTTGGAGGTTTTTGGTACCCAAAAACTTAAAAATTAGTGTTGGCTCTTGGCTCTCACTTAGGCTCTTGGATACAATGCTATCTCTGCCTCTTAATTTGGGCTCTATCCCTTGCACAATGATTGTTGGCACTTCCAACTTCCATATAATTTTATTTGAGGTTTCAGAGCTATGGATGGGACACCATTGCAAGAATGAGTTGCTTAGCTTTCCCATATAATTTAAAATTTTCACATTATTTTAATAAGATTGATTCCATATACTTAGAACACACATTTTTTGCAGCTAAAGAGACTGTAGACAGTGAATTAATAGAAATTCTTGATATTGTTTTTACAAAATTGCATATTGCTCAGACCACACATTTTCTTGCTGCAAAAGAGAGATTGAAAAACATGAGCTAATAGTTCCATGTACACAGTCCGAACATAATTTAAATTCTTGATATCGTTTATGCTCGGAACACATTTTCTTGCAGCAGAAGAGACTCCATAAAACATATTCGATGGTAGTTCCTTGAGAACAGAAGGAGCTAATAAATGTTAACAACCAACGCTAGAAGGAGGGCTTGAACCTCTGACCTTGTGGTTAACAGCCACACGCTCTAACCAACTGAGCTATTCCAACCATTGTCAGTGTTATAATATTATTACAAAATTAGTAACAAAAGAATATAAATGTGAGAGAGTGTGAAGACGTTAATTACAGTCAGAAGACGGTGTGCGTTACTGCTTAATTACGTTGCTAGAAGAGTACCTTAGAAGGAGACCGTTTCCTTGTGATTCAATGGAAATCAACGTTGAGAACTGCATCTATGGAATCCGCAATGCCTTCCAGGCCGAGATGATCTCTAATGGGTTTATATCATGCTCCACCAGTAGGTGTGGAAAGAGGCGTGGGTAATGCAGAATTTGTGTGCATCACACATAATATGAAGCACGTGCTAATATTTACTTTGCTGACAGTAGTTGTGCCAGTTAAGATATTAGACATCGGATGGGGTGGACGAGGGTCTTGGCAAAAACGATACTCCTTTGCAACCAATCTAATAGGGGTTGCCCAAGATAAGATCGTCCCAATCCAAATGATCCACATGGCAATTTACGGTGTCCATTTAAGACAAATGGAAAAGGTGATGTGACAACGCTTGATTATTAGAATATGAGTGCCTTGATTGTTCACCTGATGAATTTGGTAGGAATGGAGTCAATGTGATGGTGAGCAATATAAGAGTAAGCTAAATCGGGAGCAATCTATCCTCTTTTCAGGTAAAAAAATGGGTCTGAATCCGATTAGATTTTCAAGAGTAGCCTAAGTTTGGTATGGACCAAAGTTCCATGCATTTCAAAACCTTATTCTAGGGGTTTTGCCCCATTTTAAACCAACTGAGATGCTCATAAAATCGATCAAAATTCTAGATTGACCAGAAATTTAAAACCACACCGTCGGAAAACGTACCGAAAAAGTAACTTGGGAGGGAAGATTGCTCTCGAGTTAGCCCACTCCAAGCAATATATAGCTTGCTCAACATTGAACGTTGTTGCAGGGGTATATACACCCTCGAATCACTTTGGTACATACACTGGAATATATTTGATTGTGTATATACCACCTACTACAACATTCAATCAATATTGAACAAAGGTTGTATATTGCTCAACGAAATGTGATGGGTAAACCGAGTTCAAGATCAAAAGCTTAGGATATTAGATTACAATCATACCCAATGTCAATCAATATTGAGCAAAGGTTGTATATTGCTCTCCCGAATGTGATGGGTAAACAAAGTTCAAGATCAAAGGCTCACGGGATCAGATTACAATCATACCCAATGTCAATGTCAATGATAAGATGGCCAAACAATGTATGATCCGCCATTTTCGATGAAAAAGTGTAGAGTTAAGTCCTAGTGTAGAGCTAGGAGGTCATATCTAGGTGGTCATTGAACCTAGAGTGGCAAAAGGAATGGTCGGGTTGCCAATATTGATGAAGTTAGATTTAAATAGTGGAGAATTGGTAGTGGGCACACTAAGTAAGATCTTGGCCCATTGAGTAGATTTCAGAGCACGTGAGTTAATAGTGTATACGTGGAGGTGTGGTGAAAAGTGCATAACTTGGGGTAGCCGAAGCAAAAAATGTAACAAGATTATAATAGCAAAGAATATAAACCAAGATTAAATCCAGAACAATAATCAATCACCCAATTGACACAGTGATTTATGTGGAAACCCAATGCGGGAAAAAAACACGGGGCAATGATATTCGGTATCTTTACTATTCAAGGGAGAATTACAATAGCCAACACCGACATACAACCATCCTCTCCTCACCACGCACACACTGCGCTCCACAATATTACATCTTGCTCACACACTGCACTGCATTGCACTCTCACCTCTATGGGTATGCTTGTATATATAGCATCTCTCAAATAATTAGGCAAACTCATTATAATAAGATCCATCAGTTACAAAAATTGTTAACAAAAGAGTGCATGCATGCACATTCTAAAGATAGATGCATGCATGTGCATGTGACCGCATGGGAAATTCATTGGCATGTTTCCAACAATCTCCACCTTGACAACAATTTACTTGATATATCATGCCCAAATTTATCCATCACCTTTTCTGCAAGCCAAGAGAAGCCAAACACCATCACAACTCCACAACTTCTCTAACAATATTGTTACATGAACATGTCTGCACGATTCGCTCCAATATGGACCATTCTGCCTCCATCGGTGACCTGTCTAATAAACCAATGTACTTGTCCCATTTTGATAGGCTGGACTGTTAGTCAAATGTACAACACTTTGACCACCGTGAAACACCACATCTTGTACCTGTCCAAACTATCCCAATAGATCAGGCTTGCATTCTTGCAAGACATAACCTAAGGTAGGTCTCCTCTTGTCCAAATCTCATGAATCATAACCATAGATTAAATCACCGTAACCATTGTAGGTGATACCCGTGCTTCTGTGTTTGAAGCACCCATTTCCATGCTCTTCACCTGGTTTTTCCATGTGTTTATTGAAAACACCAATTGCATGTGAAATGATTACCATTCCCCATCGCAATCATCAAAATTCCTTCTAGCATATAATACTTGAGACATATAATCATTTTCTTCTTCATTAGTTAGGACATAAACCTGAAGAGAACTTACAATGGAAAGCCGAAGTGATTTTACTAGTTTCACATTATTCATACAAAATTTCCTGAGTATCTTCACCGCATTCTTCTGTTGTGATAACCAAGCTTACCGTCCTTCCTGTGTTTGTGTATTTCCATGCTCAAGATTTATTTTGCTGCTCCCAGATCCTTCATGACAACGTCCTAACCAACTGAGCCAACCTATTGATCTCAACCATGCTTGTGCTTGCAACAAGCATAACATATAACACCAAGATAATGAATATACCATAAACACGATGGTTATGCTCATCTCTTGTACAATTTGGCTCACCATGAAGGAATCAAACATCTTGTACCATTTTCCTGGCATGCTTCAGGCCATACAATGATTGTTGAGTTTGCAAAAAAATCTTCTGCTGTGACTTTGAACTAACCATTCAGGTTGTTCCAAATACATCCCCTTAGCAAAAAATACTCCATGTAAAACAATTTTAACATCTAGTTGTACTAAAACAACTAGTGCTAACAGAACATGAATAGAAACAAGATTTTAACCACTGGTGAGAGGCTTTCATGGAAATCAATACCTTCCAAATACCCTTCTGATACCAGTGATGCTTTGGACTTTTCATCTTTTACTATTTTTGTTTTTATAAAAGGATATTTATCAAACACTGCATCTTTGTCCATGATGATTTTGTGGATAGTAGGATCCCACAATATGCACCCCTTAACATCATCACCATATCAAAGATCTACCTGTTTGATCTAGGTCCTACTTAGAGTGCTAATAAAAAACATAAGAATCACAACCGAAAATTTTCACATTTGAGTAATTACCAGATGACCTGTTCATACATCTTCCTGAATCTTCATGTCTTTTGCAACCGATGGTGACCAAGTTACCAGATAGCACAATCGCTTATGTCCACAACTATTGTTGCAACTTGGCATTATTGAACATGCATATTATTCAATCCCAACTTCCTTGAAATACTTTCCAAGTTCCATGGATATGAACCTACCTCCATCATATATTCTTAAACACTTGATTGACCTGCCAACACATCAACCTTTCTACAGACCCACCTTTCTAACCTGGACACACTGCTCCACCTCGAACTTTGCATTTGAACATTCTTGACCAAATCCGACCAAGGCGGCCAAATAATCCTTCATCGCTTACCTCTAGGCCCATTTACAATGGAGTTCACCAAGACTTTTATAGGCTTCATTACATGCAATCCATGGACACAATACCACATGATACCCAAAAAACATGGACCCAAAAAAACCACCTTCTTTGACCTAAAAACCGGATTTAACGCATTAACTCTTTCATTGAGCCAAGGTTAACCCAACATACATGCCCCCCCCACATATTCAATCTACCTAAATATATATCTAGACTTTTCATAGGTGACCTGATAAACCATGGGTATGCATGCCTATCCAAGTCTTACAGACATATGCCCATTTACATGCAATCAATAATTTTTACAACTCCAAAGTAAATACATTTTTTTTTTATTTCACGGTGATTCAACTATCACTACCCTGCACCTTCTATGTGAACACAGGTGGTGAGACACAACAAACAGAAAAAACTTCATCAACCATACTTGTAGCTGAATTTGTTTCTTTTGTGGAGTCCTCTTTGGATGCTTGTTTTATTTTCCAACAATTCTTCTTGAGATACCCAGATTTTCCACATAACCAACATTTTCCCTTACCCTTATTGTCTTTTAACTTAGACTTGGTTGTACCTTTCTGATCTTTCCCTCCTTCTATAGATCGACCTCTGACCACCATTTCTTTTGTTTTTGAGGTTTCCTTACTGGATCTTTTCCTCATCTCCTCAGAAAACAAATCTCCTACAACAATGTCATAACCAATGACATCTATTGAGCTAAACCACATAGTTGTGACCAGGTGATCCTAAGACTCAGGAAACAAGCACAATAACGTAACCTCCTTGTTCACCAAGGACTTTTTCATATGCACATTCTTTAGTCTATTCCACAAACCTTGTAACATCCCCGACCACCCACGTCGAGGCATGCTACACGAGATAACGCTTTTGTTCTTTTTGCGGAACATACTATAACATACCCAACATCCAACTAAGTTATGCCACATATATTTTTTGAACTGCATGCAATTAAAATACATACACACAGAACTCTTGCGGATATATATATATATATATATATATATAATATAAACAAAAAAATACATATGTAAATGCACAGATTCACACTGAAATAAAAATAAATGTATACATGTAGCATATACAGGAAATACCCATAAATATACATACAGTTATAATCACACATAGGTTAAACCCATAAAAATAAATATGTAAATAATAATGCAGCATGTAAATCTATCACACAATTGACACTTGTCTTGGTAAGAATATCACCAATTGCATGCAGAT
>ML782487.1:548045-562708 GCA_009831015.1 Picea engelmannii | reverse complement strand
ATAGTATTTAAAATAATAAACTATAATTTGTGTTCATATTCAAAGCTAATTGACATATTATTATAATATCTAAAGTAGTTCATATTCAAAGCTAATTGATATATTAATAATATCTAAATTTATTTATAGTTAATTCATATATTAATATTATCTAAAATAATAAATTATAAACTATGTCAAGAAAAAAACAATAAAAAATAATAATGATATTTCATAATTATTAGTTTTGTTAAACCTTGAGACCTTGAGATATAGGCTTGTCTAATTTAAACAATACTAAACATGCTTGAGATTCTGCCATTAGTATCATTATTTGACACAGAGTAATAATAATCCAAAACATGGGATGAACTAAAGATCCATGTTTAATTTCAACGATGAACTTATTACAGTAATACCTAATTTTCTACGCATACTAATAATAACAACAAACATGAACAAGATGTATGAATCTGCAAATTCCGTTGAGGGAATTTGAACACGTGGTGAAATCCAGGTACCCAAACTGTTCTACATCTTAAATCTTTCCGCTTGCGGCTGAGGCCGTCGTCCTTATAAAAGGCATAGTCTCTATGTTGAATACTGGGAAAGTTAATAAAAATTTAGATAACCATGAGTCAAAGAAAATTTGTATTAAGAGGGTTTGAACCTTCGACCTAGTGGTTAACCTGGACAGAAATTACAGGTTGCAAAACTCAAAATTGGCTGTTTTTCACTTGCAATAATGAATTCAATTAATTTTTTGTACAATCCTAATTAATTAGCATGTCTGTCTGCCTGTATGTGCTCTCTGTCTTATCATGACACATAGAAGGACACCTTCCACTGCATCGTCGACACATAAATAACAGCGGACACAACGAAAATGTAGAACAGATGTTGGGCCTGTAGGTCACCGGTTCGAACCCGGTCGGGCCCTCCATTCTTTATTTACTCATAGTTATTATGTCATTGTCCATAAAAAACACATGACAGATCGTTGTTGTCGATAGCAGATCAGACATTTAAAAAGCCAGGGAAAATAATAATGGAAGTTTAAGATCAAATATTTAGCAATAAATGGCATGAAGGATTTAGAATTTAATGACAGGCAACAGTTTTTGCAGTGCATTCAATGGTGCAACTAACGGGCTCGAAAGGTTTCAAGGTTCTCAATGCAGTTGTTTTCCTTAGGCCGCTTGAAGCTTGGGTGAACTGATCACTGGCACTCTGAGGGTGCATAATGCCTCAAAGCTCGGCCATTTCAAGAAGTCCAATAGCTCATTATGGACTGAACCAACTCCACTTGAGTTTCCTCAACCCCTTTCCACAACACCATAATCTGTTGATAAATATCCCTCTTGTTGCCATGAATAAGACAAACTTATGAAAGCAACAACTCAATTGAACTATGGAGTCATGAATAAGATAAATATCCCTCTTGTTGCCATGAATAAGACAAACTCAATTGAAAGCAACAACTCAAAGTTAGGGTCGTCTTTGACAGATGAGTCGACCCTAACTTTGTCAATTTCTTCCCTTCAAAGCCATAGCTCTTCCTAGATACACTTGAGGTCGCCAATGGTGGCAGGTTGAGCGGGGTGTGGCTTCATCTCTCAAGGAAGAAGTACGGGACAGAGTAAGGACATGGAAGAATCCCACCAGAAGAGGAAGGCACAGAAAACACATGGTTCTTTTCATTGGGGTAGGCAGGAAATGTATCCAAAAATTCATAAAATTTATAGATATGTTGTTAGGACATTGGATGGGTTTTGGAATGAGAATGAGAATGAAAATGTGAAGGTTTTTAAGGTTCATCATATTGTTGATTGAGATTTTTGGAAGTAAACTGTGTTAAGAATTTTCACTATGTTAAGAGTTTTCTAAACGTTTAACGTTTGGAATGGGCAATCCACCCATTATCAAGGACATGAAAAGTTTATAGACTTGAGTGTCCTGAAGATGAGTGGAGTGTTCACTGGAAACATTGGACATTTCCAAAACTCTTAACACAGTTTACTTCCAGAAATCTCAATCAACAGTGAAAATGTGCCAAGTTCTACCAAGTAAGAACTTAAGGTTTTTAAGGTTCATCATATTGTTGATTGAGATTTTTGGAAGTAAACTGTGTCAAGAATTTTCACTATGTTAAAAGTTTTCTAAACGTTTAACGTTTGGAATAGGCAATCCACCCATTATCAAGGACATGAAAAGTTTATAGACTTGAGTGTCCTGAAGATGAGTGGAGTGTCCACTGGAAACATTGGACATTTCCAAAACTCTTAACACAATTTACTTCCAGAAATCTCAATCAACAGTGAAAATGTGCCAAGTTCTACCAAGTAAGAGAAGACAGGCAGTTAGGACACTTCAGCACTAGCAATACATTTTTTTTTTTTTTGTGTCCTCTACCTTCCTTTTTGTCTCCTGTCTCCGCACTTCAGCACTACCAATACATAATTTTTCTGTCCTCTACCTTTCCATTTGTCTCCCCATGTTCAATCGGGAGTACAAAATGCCATTACTTCCCATGTAGCCACTACTCTGCCTCCCTCTCTTTCCCAAGCACCTCTTCTTGAAAAAAACACTTGCTTGTTAGGGTTTTTACTGCCAACAAAGTAGGGTTGTGTGTAATGCATGTGTAACGTTGTCCACATGGCATGTTTTTGATCCTGACAGATTAAACCACAACACCTTGGAGGTTTTTGGTACCCAAAAACTTAAATTAAGGTTGGCTCTTGGCTACAATGCTATCTCCGCCTCTTAATTTGGGCTCTATCCCATGCACAATGATTGTTGGCACTTCCAACTTACATATAATTTTATTTGAGGTTTCAGAGTTATGGATGGGACACCACCAACGCAAGAATGAGTTGCTTTGAGCTAATAGTTCCATGTACACAGTCTGAACATAATGTAAATCCTTGATATCGTTTATGCTCGGAACACACATTTTCTTGCAGCAGAAAGACCCCATAAAACAGATTCGATAAGTAGTTCCATGAGAATAGATGGAACTAATAAATTTTAACAGACAACGCTAGAAGGAGGGCTTGAACCTCCGACCTTGTGGTTAACAGCCACACGCTCTAACCAACTGAGCTATTCCAGCCATTGTGAGTGTAATAATACTATTACAAAATTAGTAACAAAAGAATATAAATTTGAGAGAGTGTAAACACATTAATTACAGTCAGAAGACGGTGTGCGTTACTACTCAATCACGCTGCCAGAAGAGCATCTTAGAAGGAGATCGTTGCCCTGGGATTCAATGGAAATCAACGTTGAGATCCTGTGTAAAGCGTTCCATCATTCAGATTGCTTGATTGATGTAGGGTGCCCTCTGTATTAGGGTTTGGTACATGCAACCATTTTCTATTACTATCAAGGCAGGTTATACATTTGAAGAGTGCGCATGGTGAGAAAGTGTGTGAGCTCGAGAGGGAATTACATCCATGGAATCTGAAATGCCTTCCAGGCCGAGATGATCTCTACTGGGTTTAAATCATGCTCCACCAGTGGGTGTGGAAAGAGGCGTGGGTAATGCAGAATTTCTGTGCACCACACATAATGTGGAGCATGGGCTAATATTTACTTCGCTGACAGTAGTTGTGCCAGTTAAGATATTAGACTGCGGATGGGGTGGACGAGGGTCTTGGAAAAAATGATACTGCTTTGCAACCAATCTAATAGGGGTTGCCCAAGATAAGATCGGGTAAGATCATCCCAATCCAAATGATCCACATGGCAATTTACGGTGTCCATTTAAGACAAATGGCAAAGGTGATGTGACAACGTTCGATTATTAGAATGGGAGTGCATTGATTGTTCACCTGATGAATTTGGTAGGAATGGTGTCGATGTGATGGTGAGCAATATATGAGTAAGTTAATTTGGGAGCAATTTTCCTTTTTTTCAAGTAAAAAAATGGGCTTGAATCCGATTAGGTTTTCAGGAGTAGTCTAAGTTTGGCATGGATCAAAGTTACAAGTTACATGCATTTCAAAACCTTATCCTAGGGGTTTTGCCCCATTTTAAACCAACTGAGATGCTCAGAAAATGGATCAAACTTTTAGATTGATCGGAAATTTAAAACCACACCGCCAGAAAACGTGCCGGAAAAGTAACTGGTGAGGGATGATTGCTCCCGGATTAGCCCACTCCGAGCAATATATATCTTGCTTAGCATTAAACGTTGTTGCAAGGGTATATACACCCTCAAATCACTTTGGTATATACACTGAAAAATATATCTCACTGTGTATATACCACCTACTACAACATTCAATCAATATTGAGCAAAGGTTGTATATTGCTCACCAGAATGTGATGAGTAAACAGATTTCAAGATCAAAAACTCAGGAAATCAGATTACAATCATAACCCATGCCAATCAATATTGAGCAAAGGTTGTATATTGCTCGCCCAAATGTGCTGGGTAAACAGAGTTCAAGATCAAAGGCTCATGGGATCTGATTACTATCATACACAATATCAATGTCAATGATAAGATGGCCAAACAATGTATGATCCGCCACTGCCGTGAAAGAGTGTAGAGTTGACTCTTGGTGTAGAGCTAGGAGCTCATATCTAGGTGGTCATTGAACATAGATTGGCAATAGGAATGGTTAGGTTGCCAATATTCATAAGGTTAGATTTAAATTATGGAGAATTGGTAGTGGACGCACTAAGTAAGGTCTTGGCCCATTGAGTAGATTTCAGAGCACGTGAGTTAATAGTGTATACGTGGAGGTGTGGTGAAAAGTGCATAACTTGGGGCTACATGATGAAAACGATATGGTATTGGAAGAGGATCTATTAGGCAATGGAAGAAAAAAAAATGTAACAAGATTATAATGATTATAATGGTAAATAATATAAATTAAGATTAAATCCACAACAACAATTAATTATACAATTGACACAATGATTTAAGTGGAAACTATGGGGCAATGATAATCTGTATCTTTATTATTCAAGGGAGAATTACAATAACCAATATCGACATACAAGCATCCTCTCCTTACCATGCACACACCGCACTTCAGAGTATTGCATCTTGCTCACACACTACATTGCACTCTCACCTCTATGGGCATGCCTGTATATATAACATCTCTGAAATAATTAGACAAACTAATTATAATAGGATCCATCAATTACAAAAATTGTTAACAGAAGAGTGCATGCATGCACATTCTAAATATAGATGCATGCATGTGTGTGTGACCGCATGGGAAATTCGTTGGCATGTTTCCAACAATCTCCACCTTCACAACAATTTATATGATATATCATGCCTAAATTTATCCATCACCTTTCCTACAAGCCAAGAGAAGTCAAACACCATCACAACTCCACAACTTCTCTAACAATATTGTTATGTGAACATGTCTGCATGATTCACTCTAGTATGGACCATTTTGCCTCCATCGGTAACCTGTGTAATAAACCAATGCACTTGTCCCATTTTGATACGTTGGACTGTTAGTCAAATGCACAACACTTTGACCACCACGGAACACCACATCCTGTACATGTCCAAACTAACCCAATAGATCAAGCTTTCATTCTTGCAAGACATAACCTGAGGTAGGTCTCCTCTTGTCCAAATCTCATGAATCATAACCATAAACTAAATCATTGTAACCATTGTAGGTGATACATGTGCTTTTGTGTTTGAAGCACCCATTTCCATGCTCTTCACCTGGTTTTTCCATGTGTTTACTGACAACACCAACTGCATGTGAAATTCTTACCATTCCTCATCGCAATCATCAAACTTCCTACTAGCATATTATACTTGAGACATATAACCATTTTCTTCTTCATTAGTTAGGACATAAACCTGAAGAGAACTACAATGGAAAGCCAAAGTGATTTTACCAGTTTCACATTATTCATACCAAATTTCCTGAGTATCTTCACCACATACTTCTGTTGTGATAACCAAGCTTACCACCTTTCCTGTCTCTATGTATTTCCATGCCCAAGATTTATTTTGTTGCTCCCAGATCCTTCATGACAACGTCCTAACCAACTGAGCCAACCTGTTGACCTTAACCATGCTTTTGCGTGCAACAAGCATAACATATAACACCAAGATAATGAATATACCATAAACACAATGGTTATGCTCACCTCTTGTAAAATTTGGTTCACCATGAAGGAATCAAACATCTTGTACTGTTTTCCTGACATGCTTTAGGCCATACAATGATTCTTGAGTTTGCAATCGAATCTTTTGTTGTGATTTTGAACTAACTGTTCAGATTGTTCCAAATACATCCCCTTAACCAAAAAACTCCATGGAAAACGATTTTAACATCTAGTTGTACTAACACAACTAGTGCTAACACAACATGAATAGAAACAAGCTCTTAACAACTAGTGAGAGGCTTTCATGGAAATCAATACCTTTCAAATACCCTTCTGCTACCAGTGATGCTTTGAACCTTTCATCTTTTACTATCTCTGTTTTTATAAAAGGAGATTCATCAAACACTCCATCTCTGTCCATGATGATTTTGTGGATAGTAGGATCCCATAGTTTGCACCCCTTAACATCATCACCATATCAAAGATCTACTTGTTTGATCTGGATCCTACTTAGAGTGTTGATAAAAAACATAAGCATCACAACCAAATAATTTCACATTTGAGTAATTACCAGATGACCTGTTCATACCTCTTCCCGAATCTTCCTGTCTTTTACAACAGATGGTGACCGAGTAACCAGATAGCACAACCGCTTATGTCCACAACTATTATTGCAACTTGGCATTACTGAACAGGCTTATTCGATCCCAACTTCCTTGCAATACTTTCCAAGTTCCATGGATATGAACCTACCTTCATCATATATTCTCAAACACTTGATTGACCTGCCAGCACATCAGCCTTTCTACAAACCCACCTTTATAATCTGGACACACTGCTCCACCTCGAACTTTGCATTCAAATAACCTTGACCAAATCCGACCAAGGCGTCCAAGTAATCCTTCATTGCTTACCTCTAGGCCTGTTTACAATGGAGTTCACCAATCTTTTTATAGGCTTCATTAGATGCAATCCATGGACACAATACCACGGGATACCCAAAAAACATGGACCTGAAAAAACCTTCTTCTTTGACCTAAAAACCAGATTTAACGCATTAATTCTTTCACTGAGACAAGGTTAACACAACATACATGCTCACCATCCTCCCCCCGCACATATTCAATCTACCTAAATATACGCCTAGAATTTTCATAGGTGACCTGATAAACCAGGGGTATGCATGCCTATCCAAGTCTTACAGACATATGCCCATTTACATGCAATCAATAATTTTTATAACTCCAAAGTTAATACATTTTTTTTTATTTCACAGTGACTCAACCATCACCACCCTGCACCTTCTATGTGAACACAGGTGGTGAGACACAATAGACAGACAAAACTTTATCAACCATACCTGTAGTTGAATTTGCTTCTTTTGTGGAGTCCTCTTTGGTTGCTTGTTGTCTTTTCCAACAATCCTTCTTGAGATGCCCAGATTTGCCACAGAACCAACATTTTCTCTTACCCTTACTGTCTTTTGACTTAGACATGTCTGTACCGTTCTGATCTTTCCCTCCTTCTGTAGATCGACCTCTGACCACCATTTCTTTTGTTGTTGAGGTTTCCTTACTGGATTTTTTCTTCATCTCCTCAGACAACAAATCTCCCACAACAATGTCATAATCAATGGCATCTGCTGAGCTAAACCACATACTTGTGACCAGATCATCCTAAGACTCGAGCAACAAACACAATAGTGTCACCTCTTTGTCCTCATTTTCATATGTTATGTCCATACTAGATAATTGACAAATCATAGTATTGAAAACATTCAAGTGATCAACAATTTGCTTACCTTCTTTCATCCTCAAGCTGTACAACTACTTTTTCAAGAAAAATTTGTTCGCCAAGGACTTTTCCATATATAGATTCTCCAGTCTGTTCCACAAACCTATTGTTGTCTCCTCTTCAACAATGTTAAACAACACTTCATTTTCCAAACATAAACGAATGGTACTGAGAGCTCTTGCATCCAGATCTTCCCATTCCTCATCTGTCATGCTTGTCGGTTTCTTTATCTTTCCAGCCAACACCTTTTGCAATCCTTGTTGCACAAGCAGATCCCACATCTTGAGCTTCCATAGCGCAAATCTATTCTTATCGATGAATTTCTCCACCTCAAACTTAGAACTCTGTACTTTCTCCATTAACACACACCACCAAAAAAATCACAACTTTTAATAAACCAGGTTCTTAAAAAATCAAGATTGAAATTCGAAAAAAGTTTAGGCTAAAAAATATATTAAAAAACCCTTTTCCAAAAAGATCCACCTTAAATCATTCTCCACCCACTTTAATCATAAAGTCGATTCCTCCATGTAATTTGTCTTATGTGCATAACAAAGGTCCACCTCATCTTTATTAAATAATATGCCCCATTCACAAATTTACCGAAGGGCAATTCACTTATACCATGATTCTCCCATAAAACATGTATTTTTTTTTATTGTCGCACCTTTCGATGAAGACAGCCCACGACAAAAATTGCCGCACCTCATTAAAGTATAGCCTACGACAATTTTCTTATGACACTATTGTCAAGTTGTCACATTGTGTATTGTATATTACCCTTAACACTTTCAAAATTGAAAATTTCACAAGTATGTCTGCAACTGTCGCACTGTGTAAGAGAGTCATCTTGCGACAGTGTAATAAAAACCATTCTAGGTTGATCCACTCCACTTATATCGGCTCGGTTAACCTGCTCTGTTATCCAATGATCAATGATTGGATTTTCTTCTCCTATGCTCTCTGATCCTTCAGCTATACGCTATGATACCACGTGTTAGGTAGCGGAAACAAAAAAACGTAACAAGATTTTAATAGCAAAGAATATAAACTAAGATTAAACCGAGAACAATAATCAATCACACAATTGACACAATGATTTACGTGGAAACCCAATGCAGGAAAAAACTGTGGGGCAATGATAATCAATATCTTTATTATTCAAGGGAGAATTACAATAGCCAACACCAGAATACAACCATCCTCTCCTCACCATGCACAAACTGCGCCCCACAGTATTGTGTCTTGCTCACACATTTCACTGCATTTCACTCTCACCTCTATGGGTATGCTCGTATATATAACATTTCTCAAACAATTAGACAAACTGATTATAATAGGATCCATCAGTTACACGAACTGTTAATAGAAGAGTGCATGTTGCATGCACATTCTAAATATAGATGCATGCATGTGCATGTGACCGCATGAGAAATTCGTTGACATATTTCCAATAGGATCCAAATCCAATAATGTTGTTAGAAAGTTGAGAGGGGAATTTGATATTATTTATATGTTTTATGGTTAGAATACGCTGAAAAGTCTCAAAAGCCTCGTCAATACTAGTATTTTTAARCAAACAACCTCATTAACAATAGTATTTTTAAACAAATAGAATAAAGTAGTTAATGAGAATTAAATTTGACAATAATTACTTTTAGAAAGTTGAGAGGGGCATTTGMTGTTATTTATATGTTTTATGGTTAGAGTATGTTGAAAAGCCTCATCAATACTAGTATTTTTAAACAWATATCCTCATTAATAGTAGTATTTTTAAACAAACATAAGAAAGTAGTTAATGAGAATTAAATTTGACAATAATTACTTTTAGAAAGTTGAGATAGGCATTTGATGTTATTTATATGTTTTATGGTTAGAGTACGCTGAAAAGCCTCATCAATACTAGTATTTTTAAACAAATAGCCTCATTAATAGTAGTATTTTTAAACAAATAGAAGAAAGTAGTTAATGAAAATTAAATTTTACAATAATTACTTCTTCAATGAATGCCAGTGACATGGAGTTTAAATTTTAGTAAATGGAGCTTAGAAAAGAGTCAACAAAGAGCATGATGATTTGTCCATATGTCTATCACAGTTATAACCAATGTGTAAAGGGGTTCTAATAATACCTTGGAGAGGTAGAAGCATGCACAAAAAGCTATAGTAAGGGCATGCTAAGGCTCTGCAAGGTCATAATTCAGTTTTAACACCAAATCAAGGTAGTGCCTAGAGTGCTCTAGACATTACATATAATATTTCCACCAAATTTCTAACATTGTATTGTCCAACTGTTGCATTGGTTTCTCTACATTGGTCATTGTTGGATGCACCATAAAAGAATAGATCTCCATGTTTTTGATCCAAGAGCCAACTTTATCCCATCCAGGATAGTTACGAACTTAGGGAGAGAGAAACAAACATCTAGTCAGATCCCCAGGAATTTGGTGAGCACCTCCATCATTGCTTGCTCACACATTATAATGCTTGTTCTTGGCATTCTTGGACCTATTAGTCAAGGCACATTTTCTCTAAAAGCTGCTACAAGAACTTAGTGTAGATTACCATGGTGTAAAAGACTGCAAGTGGTGTATAAGAAAACAAAATAAAGGACTATAAATGGCATGCAACTAGTGCACAATGGATCTAAGAGGCCATTAGGATTCCTCTAGCTAGATCGATCTAGCAAGTGATCAAGGTTCCATTAGCTAGATTGGTCTAGAAGATTATTAGGGATCCTTACCTAGATTAGTGAGAATGTTGTTGCAAATTTCTTATCTCACTTGGAAAAAAACCTAGAGGAAGATTTGTTGGATGACACTTTCCCTAATGAAAACTTGTTTGTAATATCTTTGCAAACCCCATGGTTTGCTGACATTGCAAATTAACTTAATTCTAGAAATTTTCTTTAGCATTTCTCCCATATAGAATGTTGTAGAATCATAAGACCAAGTGTTCCATATAGTTGGATTCAGGGATATCTGTTCAAAATGAAACCCAATCATGTGTTCCATCATTGTTTATAAGAAGATGAGATTTATGATGTGTGTCGTGCATGTCATGATGAACCTAATGGAGGAAATTTCACAACCAAAATAATAGCTCTTAAAGTTTTACATGCAAGATACTATTGGCCAACACTCAACAAAGATGACAACCAATATGTTAGTAGGTGTGATGAATGCCAAATAATCGACAAACCCATACAAGCTGATGAAATGCCTTTGCAACCCTAGATCTCATTAGAAATTTTTGATAAATGAGGTTTGTACTTTGTTGGGAAAATAGATCTTCCATGAAATCCAAATAATTGCATCCTTGTTTGTACAAACTATCTTACCAAATGGGTAGAAGTCAAAGAACTACCTAATTCCAATGAAGACAAAGTTGTTGATTTCTTATATTGAAACATATTTACTAGGTTGAGTGTCCCAAGAGAGATAGTAATAGGCCAAGGCTCATAGTTTACATTGTTGGGTATGTGTTATTGTGTATGTGTGTGTGTGCGCGCGCCATTGTATCTTTTTTGTTTTTATTAAGAATCCATTTGCAGTAATTAATTGTACAAGGTTAAAAATCTACATTTGGTATTAGAGAAGTTATTGGCTTCAGGGGTACGCCTTTGTGGTCATGGTTTTAGCTTGGGTCTATGATAAACCTTGTTATATTGGGAGCTCTGTGATATCAATTCTTATGGTGAAAATAAATAGTGAGCAATTAAAACATAGATATCAAGAAATTTAATGGGAAACGTTTTGAGTTGTGGAAGCTCAAGATGGAATATTTATTGGTGGAAAAAGATCAATGGATCGATGTGGATCTAGGTACTGCACCTACGTGAATGTCAACACAAGACTAGGAAAAGTTGGATCGAAAGGCGAAGAGCGTAATCTAGTTGTGTCTCTCATATTCAGTATTATTGAATGTGTTAGGGGAAGCTAGAGCCAAGGAAATATGGGATAAGTTAGGGGCTTTGTATTAGTCTAAGTCCTTGATACACAAATTGTTCCCGCAGAAGAAGTTGTACAACCTGAGGATGAAAGATGGAGACTCGATGATAGAGCATCTAAACACCTTCAATACTATGGTAAGGTAGTTATTGTATGTTGATATTAAGATTTTCGATGAAGATAAGTGTATTGGTTTATTGTGCTTTTTACCAGACTTTTGGAATAGTCTAGTTGTAGCCATAGGCAATAATGTGACTACTTTAATCTTCGATGATGTGGTATCATCCTTGTTGTCAGAGGAGATGAGGTGGAAAAACATGGAAGGAAAAAACATAGATTCTTTATTTGCAAGAGGATGCTCCTAGGGAAGCAATAGATCCAAGTCCTTAAGTGGGAGATCTAAATCTAAGGGGAGATATAAATCTAAGGGAAGATCTCAATCTCTTGGAAAAATTGTAAAGGTATGTTGGAGATGTGGAAAAAAAGGGCACTACAAGAAACAATGTAAATCTAAAAGTGTTTAAAGAGGGAAGGGATCTAATGATGCCTCTTCTACAGAAGCAAAAACCTCAACTGATGAAGGAGGAGATGTGCACTTGGCTTCTTCAAGGATATATGCAGATCATGAGCCATGGCTGGTTGACTTAGGTGCAGCCTTTCATATGACTCCTCACAATGAATGGTGTTGAGAGTATGAAAGGTCTGATGGAGGTGAATTTTTCCTAAGTGCTGACTCAACAACCAAATTCATAGGACAAGAAAAATTCAAGTTGAAGCTCATATATGGAAGGATTAGAGCACTCCCTGGTGTTTTACACATCCCAAGATTGGCCAGAAATTTGATTTATGTAAGCAAGATGGATGTTGTAGGTATAAAAACAATGTTTGAAAAAGAAACTTGCAAGATGGTTCAAGGGGAAATGGTTTTGTTAAAGGGAGTTTGGATTGGAACTCTATATAAGTTGTTGGGAAACACTATTAGTGGCAGGTGCAACGATTCTGTTGTTCTTGAGATTGGAGCTGAAGAAGAAAAAATTCTACAGTCTCTAAAGAAAAGACTATGTTGTGGCATCAAAGATTTGGCCATATCAGAGAGAAGGGTCTTCAAGTACTACATTGTAGGGTATGGTTGAAGGTATGGCCAATTTCTCTCCGGATTTTTATTTTTGTGAGTATTGCTTATATGGGAAGAAAAATCGTGTAAGATTCTCTTGTGGTGCTATGAGGGAAAACAAAATACAACAGTTGTTGCACATTGATGTGTTTGGACCTATGTCAGTTCCATCACTAGGAAAATATTTGTATTATGTCTCATTTATATATGACTTCTTGAGGAATACATGGATTTATTTCCTCAAGAAGAAATATGAATTCTTTGAAAAATTCAAAAAGTTCAAGGCTCTTGTGGAGAATCAAACAAAGAAGAGAATTAAGGCATTGAGGAAGAATAATGGTGGATAGTTTATGGGAATGAATTCAAAGAATTATGTAAGGAGTGTAGTATAGCAAGGCAAAAGACTACTCCATACACACCTCAGTAGAATGTAGTTGCAGAAAGGATGAATAAGACACTGATGGAAAAAAAGGAGCATGCTTAATGGTGTTGGGCTAGGACAAGAATTCTGGGCAAAGACATTGGGTACTACATGTTACTTGGTCAATTGATCACTCTCATCAACGTTGTATGGAAAGACTTGACATGAGGTATGGACTGGTAAGAAACCCTCTCTTACACATATCAGAGTATTTGGTTGTGATGCCTATGTTCACGTTCCAAAGGAAAACATGAGTAAGATGGATAAAAAGGATAAAAAGTGCATCTTTATTGGCTATAAATATGGTTTGAAAGGTTATAAGATTTGGAACCTAGAAACTAATAAGGTAGTGTATAGTTGAGATGTGGTAATTAGAGAAATGAATGATGTTAAAAAGGAAGTCCTACCCAAGGATGAAGAACCAGAGAAAATAGAGTTTGAATTGAAAGTTTTCAAACTAAATTGGCCATGAATTCCACTTTCCATGATTGAATTGAAAACACTCATTAATTTACAATATTTCATCTAAATTTATTCCATATATCATATGCATACTTAGCTCAGCTTATGACACAAAGATATGATATTCCTTTTTACCATATTTTTATTTTAAGAAATTCTTTTTATCACATTTTTATTTCGAGAAAAGGAGAAAACTCTGAGAAAGCCTTTTCACATATGAAGTCATCACGTTAGCGTCAAAAGGAATCCTTGCGAATCCTAACTTGTCGACACGTGTTTATAAATGAATATCACTTGACAATTTGTTTAATCCATACAAAATCCCGTTTTTCTAATTTATAGTTTTAATGTTTATTTACTTTAACCATGACTTAAAACTAAGAGTTTGTTGCATATTCACTTCTTTCTCCAATTTTTTTTTATGAAACACAATGGGGTTGTTTAAACATTTGATTTTTTGAACTTTTTCATCTGAATTTGGAAAAACAGATTTTGGTGAAATCACACTTTTATGTTATTTAAATTACATTTTTGAATGCATAAATGGATTCAACACCCTAAAAACCTTCGGGGCATTCAAATTATACAAACTCAATCACTCAAATCTGGAGTTCCAACAATTTTTGGCCGGATTTTAGTAAAAAATGATTGGAAAATATGCTTGTTAAAACTCAAAAAAATCGAACAATAAGACTAAACGAACACAATTGTAATTTGCATTGAATGGATTCTCCCTAAAAATTATGTTAGAAGATTTATTGTGAAATTCTTTATTACGTCGAAGGCATTCTTTTAAGGGGCAGTTCCCCTTGACTCTTCATCCCCTGTCAATACCCATTTGTAAC
>ML782487.1:460161-485984 GCA_009831015.1 Picea engelmannii | reverse complement strand
AAGTAAAGATTGCAATAAGATCCATGTTTAAGTTTCACAGTAACAACAAACATGAACAAGATGTATGAGTCTGCAAATTCCGTTGAGGGAATTTGAACACGTGGTGAAATCCAGGTACCCAAACTGTTGTACATCTTAAAGCGTTCCGCTTGCCGCTGAGGCCGTCGTCCTTATAAAAGGCATAGTCTCTATGTCGAATACTGGGAAAGTTAATAAAAATTTAGATAACCATGAGTCAAAGAAAATTTGTATTAAGAGGCTTTGAATCTTCGACCTTGTGGTTAACCTGGACAGAAATTACAGGTTGCAAAACTCAAAACGGGCTGTTTTTCACTTGCAATAATGAATTCAATTAATTTATTGTACAATCCTAACTAATTAGCATGTCTGTCTGTCTGTGCTCTCTGTCTTATCATGACACATAGAAGGACACCTTCCACTGCATCGTCGACACATAAATAAGAGCGGACATAAGGAAAATGTAGAACAGATGTTGGGCCTGTAGCTCAGTGGTAGAGCATTTGACTGCAGATCAAGAGGTCACCGGTTCGAACCCGGTCGGGCCCTCCATTCTTTACTTACTCATGGTTGTTATGTCATTGTCCATAAAAAAACACATGACAGATCGTTGTTGTCGATAGAAGATCAGACATTTAAAAAGCCAGGGAAAATAATAATGGAAGTTTAATAAATGGCATGAAGGATTTAGAATTTAATGACAGGCAACAGTTTTTGCAGTGCAACTAACGGGCTCGAAAGGTTTCAAGGTTCTCAATGCAGTTGTTTTCCTTAGGCCGCTTGAAGCTTGGGTGAACTTATCACTGGCACTCTGAGGGTGCATAATGCCTCAAAGCTCGGCCATTTCAAGAAGTCCAATAGCTCATTATGGACTGAACCAACTCCACTTGAGTTTCCTCAACCCCTTTCCACAACACCATAATCTGTTGGATAAATATCCCTCTTGTTGCCATGAATAAGACAAACTTATGAAAGCAACAACTCAATTGAACTATGGAGTCATGAATAAGATAAATATCCCTCTTGTTGCCATGAATAAGACAAACTCAATTGAAAGCAACAACTCAAAGTTAGGGTCGACTCTTTGACAGATGAGTCGACCCTAACTTTGTCAATTTCTTCCCTTCAAAGCCATAGCTCTTCCTGGATACACTTGAGGTCGCCAATGGTGGCAGGTTGAGCGGGGTGTGGCTTCATCTCTCAAGGAAGAAGCACGGGACAGAGTAAGGACATGGAAGAATCCCACCAGAAGAGGAAGGCACAGAAAACACATGGTTCTTTTCATTGGGGTAGGCAGGAAATGTATCCAAAAATTCATAAAATTTATAGATACGTTGTTAGGACATTGGATGGGTTTTGGAATGAGAATGAGAATGAAAATGTGAAGGTTTTTAAGGTTCATCATATTGTTGATTGAGATTTCTGGAAGTAAACTGTGTCAAGAATTTTCACTATGTTAAAAGTTTTCTAAACGTTTAACGTTTGGAATGGGCAATCCATCCATCATCAAGGATATGAAAAGTTTATAGACTTGAGTGTCCTGAAGATGAGTGGAGTGTCCACTCGAAACATTGGACATTTCCAAAACTCTTAACACAATTTACTTCCAGAAATCTCAATCAACAGTGAAAATGTGCCAAGTTCTACCAAGTAAGGGAAGACAGGCAGTTAGGACACTTCAGCACTACCAATACATCCTTTTTTTTATGTCCTCTACAGGCAAAGGTGATGTGATAAGGTTCGATTATTAGAATAGGAGTGCCTTGATGGTTCACCTGATGAATTTGGTAGGAATGGAGTCGATGTGATGGTGAGCAATATAGGAGTAAGCTAATTTGGGAGTAATTTTCCTTTTTTTCAGGAAAAAAAATGGGCTTGAATCCGATTAGATTTTCAGTAGCCTGAGTTTGGTATGGATCAAAGTTCCATGCATTTCAAAACCTTATCCTAGGGGTTTTGCCCCATTTTAAACCAACTGAGATGCTCAGAAAATCGATCAAACTTCTAGATTGACCGGAAATTTAAAACTACACCGCCGGAAAACATGCCGAAAAAGTAACTGGGGAGGGAAGATTGCTCTCGGGTTAGCCCACTCCAAGCAATATATATCTTGCTCAACATTGAATGCGGTTGTAGGAGTATATACACCCTCAAATCACTTTGGTATATACACTGAAAAATATATCTGACTGTGTATATACCGCCTACTACAACATTCAATCAATATTGAGTAAAGGTTGTATATTGCTCACCGGAATGTGATGAGTAAACAGATTTCAAGATCAAAAGCTTAGGAAATCATATTACAATCATACCCAATGCCAATCAATATTGAGCAAAGGTTGTATATTGCTCGCCCAAATGTGTTGGGTAAACAGAGTTCAAGATCAAAGGCTCACGGGATCAGATTACTATCATACACAATGTCAATGCCAATGATAAGATGGCCAAACAATATATGATCTGCGACTGCCGTGAAAGAGTGTAGGGTTGACTCTTGGTGTAGAGCTAGGAGCTCATATCTAGGTGGTCATTGAACCTAGATTGGCAATAGGAATGGTCGGGTTGCCAATATCGATAAGGTTAGATTTAAATTATGGAGAATTGGTAGTGGGCGCACTAAGTAAGGTCTTGGCCCATTGAGTAGATTTCAGAGCATGTGAGTTAATAGTGTATACGTGGAGGTGTGGTGAAAAGTGCATAACTTGGGGTTACATGATAAAAATGTTATGGTATTGGAAGAGGCTCTATTAGGCAATGGAAGAAAAAAAAATGTAACAAGATTATAATGATTATAATGGTAAAGAATATAAATTAAGATTAAACCCACAACAACAATTAATTATACAATAGACATAATGATTTAAGTGGAAACTGTGGGGCAATGATAATCTGTATCTTTATTATTCAAGGGAGAATTACAATAGCCAACATCGACATACAACCATCCTCTCCTTACCATGCACACACTGCACTTCAGAGTATTGCATCTTGCTCACACACTTCATTGCACTCTCACCTCTATGGGTATGCTCGTATATATAACATCTCTCAAATAATTAGACAAACTTATTATAATAGGATCCATCAGTTACACAAACTGTTAACAGAAGAGTGCATGCATGCACATTCTAAATATAGATGCATGCATGTGTGTGTGACTGCATGGGAAATTCGTTGGCATGTTTCCAACAATCTCCACCTTCACAACAATTTATATGATATATCATGCCTAAATTTATCCATCACCTTTCCTGCAAGCCAAGAGAAGCCAAACACCATCACAACTCCACAACTTCTCTAACAATATTGTTATGTGAACATGTCTGCATGATTCTCTCTAGTATGGACCATTCTGCCTCCATCGATAACCTGTCTAATAAACCAATGCACTTGTCCTATTTTGATACGCTAGACTATTAGTCAAATGCACAACACTTTGACTACCACGGAACACCACATCCTGTACATGTCCAAACTAACCCAATAGATCAAGCTTGAATTCTTGCAAGACATAACCCGAGGTAGGTCTCCTCTTGTCAAGTCTCATGAATCATAACCATAAACTAAATCATTGTAACCATTGTAGGTGATACATGTGCTTTTGTGTTTGAAGCACCCATTTCCATGCTCTTCACCTGGTTTTTCCATGTGTTTATTGACAACACCAACTGCATGTGAAATGATTACCATTCCTCATCGCAATCATCAAACTTCCTACTAGCGTATAATACTTGAGACATATAACCCTTTTCTTCTTCATCAGTTAGGACATAAACCTGAAGAGAACTTACAATGGAAAGCCAAAGTGATTTTACCAGTTTCACATTATTCATACCAAATTTCCTGAGTATCTTCACCACATACTTCTGTCGTGATAACCAAGATTACCATCTTTCCCATCTCTGTGTATTTCCATGCCCAAGATTTATTTTGTTGCTCCCAGATCCTTCATGACAACGTCCTAACCAACTGAGGCAAACTGTTGACCTTAACCATGCTTGTGCATGAAACAAGCATAACATATAACACCAAGATAATGAATATACCATAAACACAATGGTTATGCTCACCTCTTGTAAAATTTGGTTCACCATGAAGGAATCAAACATCTTGTATTGTTTGCCTGACATTCTTCAAGCCATACAATGATTCTTGAGTTTGCAAAAGAATCTTCTACTGTGATTTTGAACTAACCGTTCAGGTTGTTCCAAATACACCCCCTTAGCCAAAAAACCCCATGGAAAACAATTTTAACATCTAGTTGTACTAACACAACTAGTGCTAACACAACATGAATAAAAACAAGCTCTTAACAACTGGTGAGAGGCTTTCATGGAAATCAATACCTTTCAAATACCCTTCTACTACCAGTGATGCTTTGAACCTTTCATTTTTTACTATGTTTGTTTTCATAAAAGGAGATTCATCAAACACTACATCTCTGTCCATGATGATTTTGTGGATAGTAGGATCCCACAGTCTGCACCCCTTAACATCATCACCATCTCAAAGATCTACTTGTTTGATCTGGATCCTACTTAGAGTGTTTATAAAAAACATAAGCATCACAACCGAATAATTTCGCATTTGAGTAATTACCAGATGACCTGTTCATACCTCTTCCCAAATCTTCCTGTCTTTTACAATTGATGGTGACCGAGTTACCAGATAGCACAACCGCTTATGTCCATAACTATTGCTGCAACTTTGCATTGTTGAACACGCTTATTCGATCCCAACTTCCTTGCAATACTTTCCAAGTTCCATGGATATGCACCTACCTTCATCATATATTCTCAAACACTTGATTGACCTGCCAACACATTAGCCTTTCTACATACCCACCTTTATAATCTGGACACACTGCTCCACCTCGAACTTTGCATTCAAGCAACCTTGACCAAATCCTACCAAGGCGGCCAAGTAATCTATCATCGCTTACCTCTAGGCCCGTTTACAATGGAGTTCACCAATCATTTTATAGGCTTCATTAAATGCAATCCATGGACACAATACCACAGGATACCCAAAAAACATGGACCTGAAAAAACCACCTTCTTTGACCTAAAAACCAGATTTAACGCATTAACTCTTTCAACGAGACAAGGTTAACCCAACATACATGTCCGCCCCCCTCCCTCCCCCACATATTCAATCTACCTAAATATACGTCTAGAATTTTCATAGGTGACCTGGTAAACCAAGGGTATGCATGCCTATCCAAGTCTTACAAACATATGCCCATTTACATGCAATCAATAATTTTTATAACTCCAAAGTAAATACATTTTTTTTTATTTCACAGTGACTCAACCATCACCACCCTGCACCTTCTATGTGAACATAGGTGGTGAGACACAATAGACAGACAAAACTTTATCAACCATACCTGTAGTTGAATTTGCTTCTTTTGTGGAGTCCTCATTGGCTGCTTGTTGTCGTTTCCAATAATCCTTCTTGAGATGCCCAGATTTTCCATAGAACCAACATTTTCTCTTAACCCTTATTGTCTTTTGACTTAGACATGTATGTACCTTTCTGATCTTTCCCTCCTTCTGTAGATCGACCTCTGACCACCATTGCTTTTGTTGTTGAGGTTTCCTTACTGGATCTTTTCCTCATCTCCTCAGACAACAAATCTCCCACAACAATGTCATAATCAATGGCATCTGCTGAGCTAAACCACATACTTGTGACCAGATCATCCTAAGACTCAGGCAGTGAACATAATAGTGTCACCTCTTTGTCCTCATCTTCATACGTTATGTCCATACTAGATAATTGACAAATCATAGTATTGAACACATTCAAGTGATCAACAATTTTCTTACCTTCTTTCATCCTCAAGCTGTACAACTGTCTTTTCAAGAAAAAATTGTTCGCCAAGGACTTTTCCATATATAGATTCTCCAGTCTGTTCCACAATCCTATTGTTGTCTCCTCTTCAACAATGTTAAACAACACTTCATCTTCCAAACATAAACGAATGGTACTGAGAGCTCTTGCATCCAGATCTTCCCAGTTCTCGTCTGTCATGCTTGTCGGTTTATTTATCTTTCTAGCCAACACCTTTTGCAATCCTTGTTGCACAAGAAGATCCCACATCTTGAGCTTCCATAGCACAAATCTATTCTTATCGATGAATTTCTCCACCTCAAACTTAGAACTCTGGACTTTCGCCATTAACACACACCGCCAAAAAAATCACAACTTCTAATAAACCAAGCTCTTAAAAAATCAAGGTTGAAATTCGAAAAAAGTTTAGGCTAAAAAATATATTAAAAAACCCTTTTCCAAAAAGATCCACCTTAAATCATTCTCCGCCCAATTTAATCATAAAGTCGATTCCTCCATGTAATTTGTCTTATGTGCATAAGAAAGGTCCACCTCATCTTTATTAAACAAGGCTACATGGCAGCATATACCTGCCGCTATGCAGGTATAATAAAACAATAGCTGTAAAGTCAAATTTGTTTTTGACATTATTTTGAGGCAAGTATGACTCTATAAACTTTGGCTAAATATAGAAAATTGTGTAAAAGATAATATCAGAGCCACCACCTCTGTAATAAAAGGTTCAAATAATCTACAAATAGTAATAAAGAAAAATAGTTTAAATATTTTAAAAATATAATAAAATTGAATAGTGCAATGTTAAACTTTGGAAAAACAAATAAGTGTAAAAGATAATATCAGAGCCGCCACCTCTGTAATAAAAGGTTCAAATAATCTACAAATATTAATAAAGAAAAATAGTTTAAATATTTTAAAAATATAATAAAATTGAACAGTGTAATGCTAAACTTTGGAAAAACAAATAAAATTTATAGTTAAACGGTTGATTAATATGCAGTCAAAGCGAATCGATTGCTATATCCCTGACAAGGTAGGTATAATACCTACCAAGGAAGGTATAATAAATAAATCATCTTTTGGTGATCTTAATTAATTGCATATGCAGTCACAATAAAACAAAAAGATATCTTTGGAGTATCTTCTTGTGGCAGTAATTGTTGATTCTCTTCAACCAGCAAATACAGTCTTTTCCATGTGGCATTAATTCAAACACAAAGATGGTGATTCTCTTCCTACTCACAAGTCCATGCATGCGCTCCTTGCCTCCAAAGTTGGAAATCATCGATTTTGCCATTTTATTGGAATTGGTGTGGATTTTGCCATTTTCATGGGACTCTTCACATATTGAAAATGATATGAGACCTTTCGTCCTTGGCGTCAGAGATGACTCAATGCAGTCAGAAATAATGGCCAAGAGAAAAATCGAACATAGTTGAGTACCACCCATAAGACCGGAATTGGTTTGGGACCCGCAGGTGACGACTCACAACCAAACATAGAATACGGCCAAGTCATTTGCATTATCCCATTTAACAAATCAAATAGTTATCTTCTTTTCCACCCGGGCCATCCGCCCATGTGGACGACTAATTTTTGGCCAATTAAACCCTATAGCTTGCATCCACAAGCATATATAGATCGCTTAAACCTGTGAGCATTTGTTATTTTCCAGGAGGTTCAGGAATAAGGTTATTGGAGCTCTCCAGTGGAACAACAATGGCAGCAGGCAGGAGATTTTCTTCACTTGTAGCTCGAGCAGTATGGTAGGTTGGTGCACCGTCATCTGCCTTTGGGACGTCAGGTATGGGGATGCAGAGCGGATTTTCCGCATTATTCTGGGGCCGACGAATGGATTCTTTGGAAGCCATTGTCCATTTAGATGAAGCCACCGCCATAAAAAAATTTACTCAAACATTTAATAATATTAAATAGCTTTTCAAATGTCGCACCACCTTTGTAACCAGTACGGTGGCTTCTGGGCATCCATCGACTGCAGTGAATGCGAAAATTGTAGCAGAGGTTACTTCCACCAAGTAATGAAACCGTATGTCAACATTTATGAACCACCGTCAGCTCGGCAATAAGAGGTTCGTTTGAATAGCCAATAGAATCTTGCCAAAAAGGATTTTAAATAATTAAAATAAATAAATAAAAATTGTTGCTAAAGTGTGACATTATAACACTATATAAATTTTTGGTCAATGGGTGGATTAATATGTAGTCAATGGGCAACTCATCGCTATATACCAGCCTATTAGCAGGTATAATAATATGTCCCATTCACAAATTTACTAAAGGGCGATTCACTTATACCATGATCCTCCCAAAAAACATGTATTTTTTTATTGTTGCACCTTTCGATGAATACAACCCACGACAAAAATTGTCACACCTCATTAAAGTATAGCCTGCGACAATTTTCTTATGACACTATTGTCAAGTTGTCGCATTGTGTATTGTATATTACCCTTAACACTTTCAAAATTGAAAATTTCTCAAGTATCCCTGCGACTGTCGCACTGTGTAAGAGGGACATCCTACGACAGTGTAATAAAAACCATTCTAGGTTGATCCACTCCACTTATATCGGCTCGGTTAACCTGCTCTGCTATCCAATGACCAATGATTGGATTTTCTTCTCCTACGCTCTCTGATCCTTCAATTCTACGCTATGATACCACTTGTTAGGTAGTGGAAACAAAAAAACGTAACAAGATTCTAATAGCAAAGAATATAAACCAAGATTAAACCGAGAACGACAATCAATCACACAATTGACACAATGATTTACGTGGAAACCCAATGCAGGAAAAAACCACGGGGCAATGATAATCAATATCTTTATTATTCAAGGGAGAATTACAATAGCCAACACCATAATACAACCATCCTCTCCTCACCACGCACACACTGCGCTCCACAGTATTGTGTCTTGCTCACACATTTCACTCTCACCTCTATGGGTATGCTCGTATATATAACATCTCTCAAACAATTAGACAAACTGATTATAATAGGATCCATCAATTACACGAACTGTTAACAGAAGAGTGCATGTTGCATGCACATTCTAAATATAGATGCATGCATGTGTATGTGACCGCATGAGAAATTCATTAACATATTTCCAACAGGATCCAAATCCAATAATATTGTTAGAAAGTTGAGAGGGGAATTTGATATTATTTATATGTTTTATGGTTAGAATACACTGAAAAGTCTCAAAAGCCTCATCAATGCTAGTATTTTTAAACAAACAACCTCATTAACAATAGTATTTTTAAACAAATAGAATAAAGTAGTTAATGAGAATTAAATTTGACAATAATTACTTTTAGAAAGTTGAGAGGGGCATTTGATGTTATTTATATGTTTTATGGTTAGAGTAGGACGAAAAGCCTCATAATACAAGTATTTTTAAACAAATAGCCTCATTAATAGTAGTATTTTTAAACAAACATAAGAAAGTAGTTAATGAGAATTAAATTTGACAATAATTACTTTTAGAAAGTTGAGACAGGCATTTGATGTTATTTATATGTTTTATGGTTAGAGTACGCTGAAAAGCCTCATCAATACTAGTATTTTTAAACAAATAGCCTCATTAATAATAGTATTTTTAAACAAATAGAAGAAAGTAGTTAATGAAAATTAAATTTGACAATAATTACTTCTTCAATGAATGTCAATGACATGGAGTTTAGATTTTAGTAAATGGAGCTTAGAAAAGAGTCAACAAAGAGCATGATGATTTGTCCATATGTCTACCACAGTTATAACCAGTGTGTAAAGGGGCTCTAATAATATCTTGGAGAGGTAGAAGCATGCACAAAAAGCTATAGTAAGGGCATGCCAAGGCTTTGCAAGGTCATAATTCAGTTTTAACACCAAATCAAGGCAGTGCCTAGAGTGCTCTAGACACTACATATAATATTTCCACCAAATTTCTAACATTGTATTGTCCAACTGTTGCATTGGTTTCTCTACATTGGTCATTGTTGGATGCACCATAAAAGAATAGATCTCCATGCTTTTGATCCAAGAGCCAACGTTATCCCATCCAGGATAGTTACGAACTTAGGGAGAGAGAAACAAGCATCTAGTCGGATCCCTAAGAATTTGGTGAGCACCTCCATCATTGCTTGCTCACACATTATAATGCTTGTTCTTGTCATTCTTGGACCTATTGGTCAAGGCACATTTTCTCTAAAAGTTGCTACAAGAACTTAGTGTAGCTTACCATGGTGTAAAAGAGTGCAAGTGGTGCATAAGAAAACAAAATAAAGGACTACAAATGGAATGCAACTAGTGCACAATGGATCTAAGAGGCCATTAGGATTCCTCTAGCTAGATCGATCTAGCAAGTGATCAAGGTTTCATTAGCTAGATTGGTCTAGAAGATTATTAGGGATCCTTAACTAGATTAGTGAGAATGTTGTTGCAAATTTCTTATCTCACTTGGAAAAAAACCTAGAGGAAGATTTGTTGGATGACACTTTCCCTAATGAAAACTTGTTTGTAATATCTTTGTAAACCCCATGATTTGCTAACATTGCAAATTAACGTATTTCTAGAAATTTTCTTTAGCATTTCTCCCATATAGAATGTTGTAGAATCATAAGACCAAGTGTTCCATATAGTTGGATTCAGGGATATATGTTCAAAATGAAACCCAATCATGTGTTCCATCATTTTTTATAAGAAGATGAGATTTATGATGTGTGTCGTGCATGTCACGATGAACCTAATGGAGGAAATTTCACAACCAAAATAATAGCTCTTAAACTTTTACATGCAAGATACTATTGGCCAACACTCAACAAAGATGACAACCAATATGTTAGTAGGTGTGATGAATGCCAAATAATCAACAAACCCATACAAGCTGATGAAATGCCTTTGCAACCTTAGATCTCATTAGAAATTTTTGATAAATGAGGTTTGGACTTTGTTGGGAAAATAGATCTTCCATGAAATCAAAATAATTGCATCCTTGTTTGTACAAACTATCTTACCAAATGGGTAGAAGTCAAAGAACTACCTAATTCCAATGAGGACCAAGTTGTTGATTTCTTATATTGAAACATATTTACTAGGTTGAGTGTCCCAAGAGAGATAGTAATAGGCCAAGGCTCATAGTTTACATTGTTGGGTATGTGTTATTGTGTATGTGTGTTTGTGCACACCATTGTATCTTTTTTGTTTTTATTACGAATCCATTTGTAGTAATTAATTGTACAAGGTTAAAAATATACATTTGGTATTAGAGAAGTTATTGGCTTCAGGGGTACGCCTTTGTGGTCATGGTTTTATCTCGGGTATATGATAAACCTTGTTATATTGGGAGCTCTGCAGTATCAATTCTTATGGTGAAAATAAATAGTGAGCAATTAAAACATAGAGATCAAGAAATTTAATGGGAAACGTTTTGAGTTGTGAAAGCTCAAGATGGAATATTTATTGGTGGAAAAAGATCAATGGATCGATGTGGATCCAGGTACTGCACCTACGTGAATGTCAACATAAGACTAGGAAAAGTTGGATCGAAAGGCGAAGAGCGTAATCTAGTTGTGTCTCTCATATTCAATATTATTGAATGTGTCAGGGGAAGCTAGAGCCAAGGAAATATGGGATAATTTAGGGGCTTTGTATTAGTCTAAGTCCTCGATAAACAAATTGTTCATGCATAAGAAGTTGTACAACCTGAGGATGAAAGATGGAGACTCGATGATAGAGCATCTAAACACCTTCAATACTATGGTAAGGTAGTTATTGTATGTTGATATTAAGATTTTCGATGAAGATAAGTGTATTGGTTTATTTTTCTTTTTACCAGACTTGTGGAATAATCTAGTTGTAGCCATAGGCAATAATGCGACTACTTTAATCTTTGATGATGCGGTCTCATCCTTGTTGTCAGAGGAGATGTGGTGGAAAAACATGGAAGAAAAAAACATAGATTCTTTATTTGCAAGAGGATGCTCCTAGGGAAAAAATAGATCCAAGTCCTTAAGTGGGAGATCTAAATCTAAGGGGAGATATAAATCTAAGGGAAGATCTAAATCTCTTGGAAAAATTGTAAAGGTATGTTGGAGATGTGGAAAAAAAGGGCACTACAAGAAACAATGTAGATCTAAAAGTGTTTAAAGAGGGAAGGGATATAATGATGTCTCTTCTATAGAAGCAAAAACCTCAACTGATGAAGGAGGAGATGTGCACTTGGCTTCTTCAAGCATACGTGCAGATCATGAGCCATGGTTGGTTGACTCAGGTGCATCCTTTCATATGACTCCTCACAATGAATGGTTTTTTGAGTATGAAAGGTATGATCGAGATGAATTTTTCCTAAGTGATGACTCAACAACCAAATTCATAGGACAAGGAAAATTCAAGTTGAAGCTCATATATAGAAGGATTAGAACACTCTTTGGTGTTTTACACATCCCAAGATTGGCCCGAAATTTGATTTATGTAAGCAAGATGGGTGTTGTAGGTATACAAACAATGTTTGAAAAAGAAACTTGCAGGATGGTTCAAGGGGAAATGGTTTTTCTAAAGGGAGTTTGGATTGGAACCTATATAAGTTGTTGGGAAGCACTATTAGTGGCAGGTGCAATGATTTTGTTGTTCTTGAGATTGGAGTTGAAGAAAAAAAATTCTACAGTCTTTGAAGAAAAGACTATGTTGTGGCATCACAGACTGGGCCATATCAGAGAGAAGGGTCTTCAAGTACTACATTGTATGGTATGGTTGAAGGTATGGCCAATTTCTCTCCGGATTTTTATTTCTGTGAGTATTTCTTATATGGGAAGAAAAATCATGTAAAATTCTCGTGTGGTGCTATGAGGGAAAACACAATACTACAATTGTTGCACAATGATGTGTTTGGACCTATGTCGGTTCCATCACTAGGAAAATATTTGTATTATGTCTCATTTATATATGACTTCTTGAGGAATACATGGATTTATTTCCTCAAGAAGAAATATGAATTCTTTGAAAAATTCAAAGAGTTCAAGGCTCTTATGGAGAATCAGACAAAGAAGAGAATTAAGGCGTTGAGGAAGAATAATGGTGGAAAATTTATGGGAATGAATTCAAATAATTATGTAAGGAGTGTAGTACAGCAAGGCCAAAGACTACTCCATACACACCTCAGTGGAATGTAGCTGTAGAAAGGATGAATAAGACACTGATGGAAAAAGAAAGGAACATGCTTAATGGTGTTGGGTTAGGACAAGAATTCTGGGCAGAGACAGTGGGTACTACATGTTACCTGGTCAATTGATCACTCTCATCAACGTTGTATGGAAAGACTCGACATGAGGTATGGACTGGTAAGAAACCCTCTCTTACACATATCAGAATATTTGGTTGTGATGCCTATATTCACGTTCCAAAGGAAAACATGAGTAAGATGGATAAAAAGGATAAAAAGTGCATCTTTATTGGCTATAAATATGGTTTGAAAGGTTATAAGATTTGGAACCTAGAAACTAATAAGGTAGTGTATAATTGAGATGTAGTAATTAGAGAAATTAATAATGTTAAAAAGGAAGTCCTACCCAAGGAGGAAGAACCAGAAAAAATAGAGTTTGAATTGAAAGTTTTCAAACTAAATTGGCCATGAATTTCACTTTCCATGATTGAATTGAAAACAATCATTAATTTACAATATTTCATCTAAATTTATTCCATATATCATATGCATACTTAGCTCAACTTAAGACACGAAGATATGATATTCCTTTTTACCATATTTTTATTTTAAGAAATTCTTCTTATCACATTTTTATTTCGAGAAAAGGAGAAAACTATGAGAAAGCCTTTTCACATATTAAGTCATCACATTAGCGTCAAAAGGAATCCTTGTGAATCCTAACTTGTCGACACCTGTTTATAAATGAATATCACTTGAAAATTTGTTTAATCCATACAAAATCCCTTTTTTCTAATTTATAGTTTTAATGTTTATTTACTTTAACCTTGACTTAAAACTAAGAGTTTGTTGCGTATTCACTTCTTTTTCCAAAACTTCCTTATGAAACACAATGGGGTTGTTTAAACAATTGATTTTTTGAACTTTTTCATTTGAATTTGGAAAAACAAATTTTGGTGAAATCACACTTTTATGTTATTTAAATTACATTTTTGAATGCATAAATGGATTCAACACCCTAAAAACCTTCGAGGCATTCAAATTATACAAACTCAATCACTCAAATCTGGAGTTCCAACAATTTTTGGCCGGATTTTAGTAAAAAATGATTAGAAAATATGCTTATTAAAACTCAAAAAAATCGAACGATAAGACTAAACGAACACAATTGTAATTTGCATTGAATGGATTCTACCTAAAAATTATGTTAGAAGATTTATTGTGAAATTATTTATTACGTCGAAGGCATTCTTTTAAGAGGCATTTCCCCTTAACTCTTCATCCCCTGTCAATACCCATTCGTAACCGGCCACATGTTCCTTATATCTACCACCTTCTATATACCACATGTGATTTGTTGATTTGATGCAGATTTGTCGCTTCACTGCCTCAGTCCTTGTCCATGCCTTCACCCATACGCTGCTTCACTGCCTCAGTCCTTGTCCATGCCTTCACCCATACGCAATGGTTTTAACAGGATCACGTGGGAAGAAATGCGTATAGAGAAACCCTTTGCATGCGAAGAAATATGTATAGAGAAGTCCTATGAAGTGGTTTTCATATGCAGATCCACCTCAACATGCTTTATTTTGGTATGGTTTCATGAATTTGTTTGCATATTTACCAGTTATCCTGATATTTGTTTGCATTTTTTAGGATCTTCCTCGAGATCGAGAGGCTTGGTGTCCATGTCATCATCATGGGGAGCAGGGGATTCGAGGCCTCCAAGGGGAATTGCAAGAGCAGGCTTAGGAGTGTCAGCAATTACTAAATTCATCATTGCATCTGCCCTGTTGTTGTTGTTAGGTTCCCGGAGGGGCCCAAGGTTATCCCTTCCCCTGATCATATTTTTGTTTTTCATGAAGTGCCCGAAGAAGAGGAGGGCATTCTATAGGATCAGGATCAATGATCAGGTAAAACACCATCTGAGCCCACTTCTTGATTTTCTGTTTTTCTTTACCCCATCATCTTTTTTTTCTTCCAAACTGGCAATCCGAGAAAGATGTCTTTCCTACCTGGTTTATTTCCCTTTTTCTCTACCAAAATTAAAAAACAATGTAATCCACTCTGCTTTGATTTAGTTCAATTTTCTTCCTTAGATTTTAGACTCGACCACTTTTCCTTGCTTATCATTGACACAACTTCTTTTTTGGGGAGAGGGGGATTTCCACACTGAATAGAGCACAATTCTTTGGGTTTAGTTGCCAGGTCTCTAGGGTAATTATTTGGCCAAATTCGCTTATGGTTTATACTGACAAAAGTAAAATTCGGTCCCCTATATACTTTGTATGCAAGACAGCCAAGCCAAGCCCCAAGCTCATTACAACCAACTATCATTTTCAGTTCCAAATACATCCCTCAAAAGTTGAGCTTGACAGTAGGAAGCAATGGAAATCACAAGAGAACAATCTCACTTAGAATCTGAACTATATACCTTAACTTCACTTTCTTAACTAATTTCGATTGGTGTGTCTTCCTTCCTTTACTATTCCCTGTAGATTGTGTTTTTAATCTTCTAGACAGGAATAATGGGGAGGCAGGCCGCCACTCGGTACTCCCCATAAGACAAACACTGAACCCCATCATTATACTTCTCAATATGATAAGAACTTGCTGGAATAAGCACCTCTATGATAGCGATCAAGGGTAGGAAGTAAATAGTGATAATAAATAATACATATTTAATTATGTAATTCAATCTATTTTCCTATTTTTCTCTTTTCCTTTGTTTTTTTTTAATTTTCTAATCTTCGTTTGGTTAACTTATAATTTATTAGTTATTCTCTTAATGGTCATGGTAAATTAACGACAAGGCTTCCAATGGATACTCCGTTCACACAAATGGTTACGAATCTTTGTTAAAGGTTTCAAATGGCAATGTAGGGTTTATATTATATTTTCAATGGCGATTTTGAGTTCTGCAATGATTCCGTAGGGTTTTGTGGATGTTTAAGTTTTACGAATCTTTGTTAAAGGTTTCAAATGGCAATGTAGGGTTTATATTATATTTTCAATGGCGATTTTGAGTTCTGCAATGATTCCATAGGGTTTTGTGGATGTTTAAGTTTTACGAATCTTTGTTAAAGGTTTCAAATGACAATGTAGGGTTTATATTATATTTTCAATGGCGATTTTGAGTTCTGCAATGATTCCGTAGGGTTTTGTGGATGTTTAAGTTTTACGAATCTTTGTTAAAGGTTTCAAATGGCAATGTAGGGTTTATATTATATTTTCAATGGTGATTTTGAGTTCTGCAATGATTCCATAGGGTTTTGTGGATGTTTAAGTTTTACGAATCTTTGTTAAAGGTTTCAAATGGCAATGTAGGGTTTATATTATATTTTCAATGGCGATTTTGAATTCTGCAATGATTCCGTAGGGTTTTGTGGATGTTTAAGTTTTACGAATCTTTGTTAAAGGTTTCAAATGGCAATGTAGGGTTTATATTATATTTTCAATGGTGATTTTGAGTTCTGCAAYGATTCYRTAGGGTTTTGTGGATGTTTAAGTTTTACGAATCTTTGTTAAAGGTTTCAAATGACAATGTAGGGTTTATATTATATTTTCAATGGCGATTTTGAGTTCTGCAATGATTCCGTAGGGTTTTGTGGATGTTTAAGTTTTACGAATCTTTGTTAAAGGTTTCAAATGGCAATGTAGGGTTTATATTATATTTTCAATGGCGATTTTGAGTTCTGCAACGATTCCGTAGGGTTTTGTGGATGTTTAAGTTTTACGAATCTTTGTTAAAGGTTTCAAATGACAATGTAGGGTTTATATTATATTTTCAATGGAGATTTTGAGTTTTGAAATGATTCCGTAGGGTTTTGTGGATGTTTAAGTTTTATGAATCTTTGTTAAAGGTTTCAAATGGCAATGTAGGGTTTATATTATATTTTCAATGGCGATTTTGAGTTCTGCAATGATTCCGTAGGGTTTTGTGGATGTTTAAGTTTTACGAATCTTTGTTAAAGGTTTCAAATGGCAATGTAGGGTTTATATTATATTTTCAATGGCGATTTTGAGTTCTGCAAYGATTCYRTAGGGTTTTGTGGATGTTTAAGTTTTACGAATCTTTGTTAAAGGTTTCAAATGGCAATGTAGGGTTTATATTATATTTTCAATGGCGATTTTGAGTTCTGCAATGATTCTGTAGGGTTTTGTGGATGTTTAAGTTTTACGAATCTTTGTTAAAGGTTTCAAATGACAATGTAGGGTTTATATTATATTTTCAATGGCGATTTTGAGTTCTACAATGATTCCGTAGGGTTTTGTGGATGTTTATGTTTTTTAGATTTATGATAACTTAAATGAGTTGGCATATAATTTAAAGATAATATCATTGATAAGATGATTTTAAGTTTTTTTTACTTAATACAATTTAAATAGAATAATATAGATTTATTTTAATTTTATATTTATTAATTATTAAAAAAAAATATATGTATATCATTGTTATTTTAAAAATAAAAAATTATAATAAATTTATATTCTTTGCTTTTTTATATAAATCAATTACCATTAATTATTTTTCATTTATTCATTTTATTTTTATTTTTATTTTAATATTATTTGTATATGTTATAACATAGATTCATCTTAATTTTATATTTATTAATTATTAAAAAAAATTGATACATATATATCATTGTTATTTTAAAAATTGAAAATTATAATAAATTTATATTATTTGCTTTTTAATATTAATCAATCACCATTAATTATTTTTCATTTATTCATTTAATTTTTATTTTTATTTTAATATTATTTGTATATGTACAAATATACAAAAATGTTATTTTTCTTAATATAAAAATCTTAGAAACAAAACAATATATATCACTATTCTCATTATCACCATATGTATTTTAAATTGCATTCACAATTTGTCCCCTAACATGGCTTTCCATTAACCCCAGTCTCTTGAATTCATTTGGATTCCAACTAATTCCCCTTCACTAACCCTAGTCTCTTGAATTCATTTGGATTCCAATTAATTCCCTTATAATAAAAGTCGGTGTCTCCATCCATACATTATATATATTTTACAATTTCATTTTTATGTTTTAACATATTAACCCAAAAAAAAAAAGGAACTTGCCAAATTTTAACAAAATATTATTTGGACTACCATTTTTTCTTGAAAAGTTATTCCTTGTTATCATTGTTGTATTTAATGTAAACATAGATTTTAACAAAATATATGGCTCAATGACTCCATGCAAAATAGGCATATTTAAATTTTAAATTTTGTATTATATTTAAATTTTAAATTTTGCAAAATAGGCATAGTTATTCCTTGTTATCATTGTTATATTAAATTTTGTATTTCCATTTTTTCAGTTTTTTTAATATATATATATATATATATTCAATTTTTTCGAATAATTTTGGTTTATTTATTTATTTTTATTATATATATAATTCGGTCTTAGTGGACTTGATCATTATCATTATTATATATAATTTTTGGATTATAATTGGTTTTTTAACTTAAAAATTAAACATTTTTAATTGTTATGATTTTCGTAGTTTTTTAAATTTTAAATTTTTCTTCAAAATACATTAAATTCCGGTTACAATTTTTCTAAAAAAAATGGTTGCTTTTTTTTTTACTTTTTAAAAACCAACTCTCGGTTTTTATTTTTAATTTCTTTATTTTTTTAATATAAATTTTAAAAAATATATAAAAACATTTTTTAAGCAATAATTTAGGAGCCGATTTTGAGTTGTTTATTGATAATGGTAGTCATTGTCGAGGCCACAGTTTCACTTAAGTGATAATATTAACTCTAAAAAACAATTGGTGCTACTGGTAGCATCACTTTTCGATTCAAGGGCCAATTTTAAAGACTTTGTCCACAATGACATCAGTTGTCAACGCAGTGGGCCTGAATGGGTCCTAAATTTAACCACTGTAAAAAAAGTGTGCTACCAGTAAAGTTCTTTAAAAATGTGACCTTTGAAAAATGAGAACACTGGAGAGTTATCGTTAAGTTGATAACTTTGTTGTAGCACCATTTTTTGAAACAGGGGTAAAAAATGCAACCTTTGAAAAATGAGAACTCTAAAGAGTTCTCGTTAAGTTGGTAACTTTGTTGAAAATGTTGTGATGTACTAGAAATCGATCTAATCTCTTCATGACCCCTTCTCGATTGCAATTATTGCTAGAGGACGGGCTCAATTTGACTGGTTCAACATCAACTAACCCTACCAATTCAAATTTGTTGACAAAAAAGTTTGTTAGATTGTCTTCGCGAGTTGACATCCTCCAAATCTCCTCCCTATTGATGGTAAAATTCATATTCTTGATGATAAGGTTTTCAAAACGAAGAAAGGTTAGAGAAAAAATATGGTTCCAAAAAGCCTCCTTACCCTAGTAAGTCCCATAGATGTTGAGTGGGGATATGGATCGATCCAACTCTTTGCAAAATACTCTATGTATAAAATTGAGAAAATAGAAAAACAATTAATGAGGGAATGATTTGATGAGAAACTTGTGATAATACCCCCTGGGAACCCATTAGAGTCCACTCCATAAAAATTCTACCTCAAGATCATTTTTACCAATTCAAAGATAATGGGTTCACATCGCCCCATAGTTTCTTGTATAAAAATAATGTCAGGACAATACAAATCCACCAAGTGCTTCAAAGAGATTTTTTTGGCCCTCCCTCCTAGGCCTCCCATAGTTGCTGACATGATTCTCATGTAGAGTTCGCCATCAGGGCTAGTCTTTCTCTAAGGACCATTGCAAGACGTTATCTACCCTGCAAGACCTATCGAGAAGCTCATTCTTGTGCATTCTTTAACGAATATTTACACCCAGCCTCAAAATGGTCAGGCTCCTTGTGAAAATCAAACCCCAAGCTCCGCAAGGGATGTGAGCCTTTTGCAGGGATCCACAGATGTGAGAAATATGGGTCCCAACCAAAATAAGAAAAAGAGGAACCAGACGATAGGTTTCTAAGGCTTCTCAGGTTTTGAAGAGGAATATAATCAATATCCTTTCACTTTTCTACAACTAGAGAAACATCTTCTCGACGCCTATGTGAACTAGAAGTCGAACCCCTCCCCGGAGAAGAACTAGGGATAGACCCTTCACCCTAATAATGAAAACCAGATACTGATATCTCAAGCACATTGATAGAATTGGAAATTTGTATAAAATAAATCTTAACCATATCCTTCTTTGGTGGTGCACTCTTAGACCAGAGGGCTTCGAGATTACTCCATTAGGAGGGAGAGAAGTCCACGCCATCATTGAACAAGTCCCCTTGAGATCTAATATCCAACTTATGCGGTGCCTCTACCTCCAATTGTACTGTAATGTCACCCACCATCAAATTTTGTTAAGAATCCTTCTTCTATGAAACTAAATCCAGCCTTTTAAGGCCCTTTTCTTCTATCTCCAATGATAGAGGAGATGGTGATTGAGCCTTTTCCTCTTGTGGGGAACTAGGGTTTAATGATGGAGTTGCTTCTTTCGACCAACCTTCCCCTTGGAATTTTGAATGAAACTTCAACTCATAGTCCTTCAAAATGTGGCCGACCTTGTGACAGTGAGAACAACAAAATGGAATGTTGATGTAATCCAAGGGTTGGGTATAGGATCAGTACCTAACTACAAGATCCATGGATTTGACTAACCCTTGTTACAGATCTAGGGATACAAGAATTTGGGCCACTGAACGAACACTATTGGATTTATATTGATCATCAATTCTACAAAAGTGCCTAAAACCTCCCTAATAGCCCTAAAACCGACATCTGACCAAAACTCGATGGGTAGATTGGGGAGTTTGATCCATGTAGAAAAACTAGAGACCACTTCCTCTCGGGCATCAAAGAGTGGGTGTCATGGCTTGGCACATAACATATGATGATATAGGTGCCAGCGGCCAAATAATATTTTCACTACATCCTCCTTAGTGTGAAATAATAAATCTACCCAACTTCATGACAATAAGTGAAAAGTCAGGGGATAACCCAAGATTGGAACCCAAGTTGGTCAAAGGATACAAACATCCTTTGACCACAAAACTTTTTTACAATCGTTGGTCCCTCCAGTTCTATAATTTAGCTAACCCTTAAGTCTTTGCCTACATCTAACACTATCCCTCTTGCATAATACTTTACCACTTTTTGTTGTTTTCGACCAGGATTCCCTTCCACTGGACCTGTACCACCTCCCCGAAGCTCTACCTCATCAATTTTACTACCTACAATACCTAAATGAGATACCCCATCTTGAATCTTTTCCATAATAGGAACCGATGGAGAAGAATTTTGACTAGATAGAGACGATGAGGGAAATGATGGTAAAACACCATCAATCCCAAAACACATGTCGAGTTATACCCATGAGAATCATCAAGATCCCATCTGACGCCTTGACAATGAACCCTCGAAAATTCAGTTGTTTTTCTAGAACTGTTTGGGTTTGGAGGGTCTGTATGAAGAAAACTTTCTAGACTCCCTTCCTGAGCACATGAGTTGTTCGCTTCAAGAGATTGCACAAGAGAATGATTAATAACAATATTATAAAATATCTTATCCTTTGACTATAAATCGTCAGAGTAATCAACCAGAGGGAGATAGTCATCCATTGACCTTGGCCCACTCCACACTAGCACCACTTGTCACTCTATCCCTACCATTCTTGCAGAACAATCACCCACCCCCCCAACACACACACATACAACTAGTGTAAATAATCTTAACTTTGGATCTATCATGTGTGGAAAACTTTTTTTAAATTGAAAAAAATTGAGACGTGGTTTGTAATTGTAGATATATGAATTGCACATATACGGATTTGATCCCTCTCAAAGCATAAAAAAACATTCATACTAAAACAATACTAATATAATTTAAAAAACATAACTTATATTATATTGTGTTATTATGCGATAAACAAAACTTTGTACAATCTACTATGCCTTGTTCCATTTACAAGTTCAATTTCTTCATATTGTTGTAGCTTCATATCATTTTTCATAAGATAATAATCGATATGCTATATTTTATTATATCTCATTATGATTAGACTAACACATTCACATGAGTAGAGTATGGTGAATGTAGTTAGGTATCACCATCCACTATCTCATTATGATTAGACTAACACACCAACATGAGTAATCAATGGTGAAAGTAGCAACCGTGTAGTTTCATATCATTATTTATAGGATAACCATTGATATACAATATTTTATTATATTTCATTATGGTTAGACTAGCACATCCACATTAGTAAAAGAATGTGAAAATAATAAATGTAAAGACATTTGCTAACCAACCAACTCCCATTAACAATTAAATAGCTACATTATTAAATGATGGAAATGAAAAGAAGACACAACTATTGGATGTATTACCATCTTCCAATTTAACACTTCGTGTGTCCAATGACACTCTTCATCTTATTTTCAAAATAAAGAATACATATCAACATAATATATAAAACTTTTTACTACCTATGCACAATATCTTAGGCTTTGTAGGTTCATTAGGACAATCATTAATTTACATTATTTCCTCTAAATTTATTCCATATATCATAAGAATACTTAGCTCAGCTTAGGACACGAAGATAGGATATTCCCTTTTACCATATTTTTATTTTAAGAAAAAATTTTAATCGCATTTTTTATTTCGAGAAAAGGAGAAAACTGTGAGAAAGCCTTTTCTCATATTAAGTCATCACGTTAGCATCAAAAGGAATCCTTGTGGATCCTAACTTGTTGACATATGTTTATAAATGAATATCACTCGAGAGTTTGTTTAATCCATACAAATCCCTTTTTCTAATTTATAGTTTTAATGTTTATTTACTTTAACCTTGACTTAAAATTGAGAGGTTGTTGCATATTCACTTCTTTCTCCAAAAATTATTTATGAAACACAATGATGTTGTCTAAATCATGGATGATTTTAGGGGTTAAATTTCGCTTATGGGCTAATTTTCTATAGTTTTTCCAAAAATGAGATTTGCTATTTTAAAAATGATTCGCCCAAATTCTATAGGATAAAGTTATTTTACCTTAAAAATCGTAATTTTTTTATAAAAACTATATAAAATCCTTAGAAATTTGAATATTTTTACAAAAATATCGCCAAACATGTATAGTTGGCATATGAAGGATTAGTAAGATTCACCAAGGTTTCTACATTGTAAAATAAATTTCCATCATTAAAATCATCCATGGTTTAAACATTTGATTCTTTGAACTTTTTCATTTGAATTTGGAAAAACATGTTTTAGTGAAATCACCATTTTATATTGTTTAAATTGTATTTTTGAATGCATAAATGGATTCAACACCTTGAAAAACCTTCGTAGCATTTGAATTATACAGTCTTAATCACTCAAATATGGAGTTCCAACAGTTTTTAGCTGGATTTTGGTAAAAAATAATCAAAAAATATGCTTGTAAAAACGCCAAAACATCGAACGTTAAGACTACACAAACACAATTGTAATTTGCATGGAATGAATTCTACCTAAAAATTATGTTAGAAGATTTATTGTGAAATTCTTTATTACGCTGAAGGCGTTCTTTTAAGGGGCAGTTCTCCTCGACTCTTCATTGTCTGCCAATACCCATTCGTAACCGGCCATGTGTTCCTTCTATCTACCACATGTGATTTGCTGATTTGATGTAGATTTGTAGCTACACCGCCTCAATCTCTATCCATGCCTTCACCCATACGCTGCTTCACCGCCTCAGTCCCTGTCCCTTCCTTCACCCATACGCTATAGTAGGGTTTTAGCAAGATCATGTGGGAATAAATGTGTATAGAGAAACCATGTGGATGAGAAGAAATATGTATAGAGCAGTCCTATGAAGTGGTTTGCATCTGCAAATCCACCTCAACATGCTTTCTTTTGGTGCGGTTTCACAAATTTGTTTACATATTTACGAGTTATCCTGATATTCGTTTACATTTTTTAGGATCTTCCTCGAGATTAAGAGGCTTGGCATCAATGTTGTCATCATGGGGAGCAAGGGATTCAAGGCCTCCGAGAAGAATTGCAAGAGCAGGCTTAGGAGTGTTAGTGATTATTGTGTTCACCATTGCGTCAGCCTCGTTGTTGCTATCAGGTTCCTGGAGGAGCCCAAGGTTGTCCCTTCCCCTTATCATATTGTTGTTCTTCATGAAGTGCCCGAAGAAGAGGAACGTGTTCTGTAGGATCAGGATCAATGATTAGGTAAAACACCATCTAAGCCCACTTCTTGATTTTATGTTTTTCTTTACCTTCGTCATCTTCTTTTTCTTCCATACTGGAAATCTGAGAAAGATGTCTTTCCTACCTGGCTTGTTTCCCTTGTGCTCTACCAAACTTGAAAAACAATGTAATCCACTATGCTTTGATTTAGTTCTGTAGTGTCCCCAAGGCCAAGCCCCGCTGTAAACCAAGTTCTGAAAGGAATTGTGATTATGTTTTATAGGTTGGTGAGCCAAGTTCTTATACGCTGGAGACTTATGTGTTGTTAGGCCAGGGAGCCTAAGTGTTGAAGGCCAGGAGCCTGCTGTTGTACTTGTATGTATGCAGAACATTTAATAAAATATAAACACCGCCAGTGCAGACCGACCACGAGGAATGAGTGAAGGGGGACTGAGCATCCACAGAGTGGGCAAGGAATTAGGGGCTGGAAGGTGGGAAAGGGGCTAAGTGTTGAGCCTGGGGGCTAAGCCTAGGGGGCGCTTAAGCCTGGGAATAATATTTTAATATTATTCCAAAAGATATGTGCATCATATGTTTTTATCCTAAGTCCTTTTGGAAGGACGCGTGATTTCCCAAGTGGTGGGAGGAACGCGTGATGGTGGAACGCATGCAGTTCCATGGGTGACAAGTGTCAACCCTGGTGCATGCGAATAAAACGACCAGGGTGAGTTGTGAGAAGGTTCCATTCCCATTCCACCAGATTGTCTAAACGCGTACGGAGCTCTGAGCAGTATGACTAACCCGACTCCTGTAGAGAACCTTCAGGAGACCCTGTGACTCGAATGTCTGTGTCTGATTCTGAGAAATCCCGTGCGTGTAACCCCAGCCTACGAGAAGCCTGTGTTGAATTTGGGGAAGAGTCTTTGCTTCTTCGGGAAAGTTGAGCGAGCCTATGCGAGCATTCCCTGTTCCGAAGCCATGACTGTGAAGCCATCCTGTGATTGCCGAACTAGTTTTTGGAAAGCATGTGTTTGTTTTCCCGTGGGATTTTTGAGACTACGTAGTACTGGACTGCGTGAGGCTTGTTGGCCTGTGAGCGACTCCCTCTAGGTGAGAGAGTGCGCAGGGGAAGGAGAGAACTCCTGGAAGGAACCCTGTAGCTGCCATAGAGCCCGGAGACTTCCGGTCCGGTCCGTTCCTGTAACCCAAGGTAAGGGAGATTGGCAGCCGAAGGACTGTCCAGGTGATAGAGAAGGTGCATTCTCCTGGGGTGGAATAGGCATGTGGGGAATGAGGGTCTGTGGGCAGTGAGCGTGGGAGATTTCTTGGAGAGAATCCCTTCCTTGTGGTTGTGTGTGACTGTTTTCCCTGTAACCTCAGCCTGAGCCTAGATTCCTTGCCTTGGGGTGGAGCTTAGTCCCAGCTCGGGGGTGACCCACTGCTTAGTTGATGAGCAGTGCGGTCTAAGGCCGGGAGGTTCATGGAAGGCCTGCATTTGGTTGGTGGATCCCACCATTGTTACAAGATAAGTGTCTAACTATGTTTTATCACATTTTATCATGTCTCTACTGTAAATGTTATCATGTTTTCCGCTGTGTATACGAATTAATATGG
>ML782487.1:409630-439244 GCA_009831015.1 Picea engelmannii | reverse complement strand
GGTTAAAGGTTCCTACTCAGACAGAAAGGAATCGGAACATCATACCCTCTGTAGAATTCATTTACTGCTGCAAGTGTGCTAGCCAGAAGTTCGGTTAAAAGGTTCCTGCTCAGACAGGAAGGAATCCAATTACCTCGACTTCTGTAGATTTTATTTACCTCTGCCAGTGTGCTAGCCAGAGATTTGGTAAAGGGTTCCTGCTCAGATAGGAAGGAATCACAACACCTTGTCTTCTGTAGATTTCATTTACCTCTGCAAGTGTGCTAGCCAGAGATTTGGTTAAAGTGTTCCTGCTCAGACATGAAGGAACTACAACACCTTGTCTTCTGAAGATTTCATTTACCTCTGCAAGTGTGTTAGCCAGGGATTGGGTTAAGGGTTTCTGCTCAGAAAGGAAAGAACCAAAACATCTTGTTCTCTGTAAACTTTCATTAGTGCTAGCAACTGGGTTAGGGATCCCTGCTCAGAAAGGAAGGGATCGGACTGCCCTGTTCTTTGTAAACCTCAACCTCACAAGTGTGCTAAAACAGAAGTAAGGCTCAAGGCTCCTGCTTAGAAAGAAAGGAACTAGGTGGCTTTGTTTTCTGTTAGATAGAGTTAATTGTTTTCTGCATTATTGTTTTCATGAAAAGAGTGTTAATGTTGAAGTCTCTGTTTGAGAGTAAGGGTCCGGTTCTCTGATTGCAGAATAGTTGTTCTTTCCCATTGCAAGTGTTATTTTAATGTAATCCAGGATTCTTAGATTGATCTTTAAGGAATTCCAATAGGGAGGTTACTTTCCTGTGATTTAATTCAGAGCTTCAGTTCATTCAAGAAAGTATAATTAGTATAAATTTCTTTACTACAGCACTAAGTTGCTTTTGGAATTGAGCATATATTGTGCGTGGTTATCTTTGAAATAAAAGACTTCCCTGGGTTGATAATTTATGTTTCACTTGGTTGTTTAAAATTAATTAAGCAATTATAGTGACCAACAGGTACCAAAGAGAAGACGTGTGGTCTCTTGCTCAAGGCATCCATGACCACATTCTCCTTTCCCTTGCTATATGAAATTCCAAAATTGTATTCACTCATAAAATCACTCCATCGCCTCTGCCTAGCATTGAGATCCCTTTGAGTGAAGAGATGTTTTAAGCTTTCATGGTCCGTTTTGAGCTCAAATTTTCTCCCCACTAGATAGTGCCTCCAAAGTTTCAGATCTAGCATTACAACTGCCAACTCTAAGTCATGAGTAGCGTAAAGCTCCTCATGTTTCTTCAACTTCCTTGACGCATACGCTATCACTCCATCCTGCATTAGCACGGGCCCCAACCCTTTATTCGAGACATTCGTGTAGACCATGCAGTCTTTTTCCATATTTGACACTCGTAGTCTGTAGAATTAGTGCACTAGATAGTAACCTCTTACGCTCGATGAATGCACTATCCCATTCTTCTTTCCATTCATACTTGACCCTCTTGTGCTGCAAAGTGGTGATGGGTTTTGCTATTTTAGAGAAACCTTCCACAAATCTTTGATAATAACCTGCTAGCCCCATGAAGCTTCTTACGTCATGAGCATTTTTTTGCATTGGCCATTCCATAATGGCCTTTACCTTTTCTGGGTCCATAGAGATTCCTTCACCGGAAATGATATGACCTAAATAGTGAATTTATTTCTGGAAGAAAGAACACTTCAACAAATTTCCATACAATTTGTTCTCTCTAAGGCATGACAACACCACTCACAAGTGTTCCTCATGTTCTCTTACGTTCTTGGAATAGATGAGGATATCATCCAGAAAGACCTGTAAAAAGCGGTCTAAGTACTTTCAGAATACACCATTCATGAGGCTCGTGAATATTGTTGGCGCATTGGTCAAACCAAAAGGTACTACAACGAACTCGTAATGCCCAAACCAAGTTCGAAATGCAGTTTTAGGAATATCTCCTTCCTAAATCCTTAACTGGTGATACCCTGATTGCAGATCAATTTTTGAGAACACCGCTGCTCCTTTCATCTGATCAAAGAGATCATCTATTTGTGGCATTGGGTACCTATTTTTCACTATAGCATGGTTCAAGTCCCTGTAAACTATACACAGTCGTAAGGAACCATCCTTCTTCTTCACAAAAATTATTGGTGCACCCCAAGGTGAGACACTAGGCCTTATTATCCCTAAGTCAAGTAGTTCCTTCAATTGCATCTGCAAATCACAAAGTTTTGGCATTGTCATCCTATACGGAGTCTTGGAAATTGGCTTTGCACCAGGTTTTAGCTCAATGGTAAAATCAAGCTCCCTCTCAGGAGGTAACCTTGGCAACTCTTTTGGAAAAACATCCTTAAACTCTGACAATACTGGGTACTGATCCAAGGAGGGTCCTTTCTTTTCATTGACTTCTTCCACTACATATAATTGACAACCTTGCGTCATGCAAGGTTTAACCTTCATGGTCAAGATAAAGCGTAGAGACACCTTCCTCTGTACACTATGGATCTCTACTGACCTTTTTTTAGATTTTTAGGTCCTATCAAGCTTGCCTTCTGGGTTTTTCTTTGACCACAGATAGGCTCTAAGTTTCAATTGTTTTCTGAAGTATTTGTTGTTGTTTTATAATAGCCAACAGTCCAAGAACTTATGTTGATTTGTTACAGTTATACTTGCGGTTTTGGGTGCTCTAGCATGTAGTTTTAGTGACCAGATGTTAGCACATGCATACCAAAATAAATATAACACACATATAGATATTTATAGCTAAAAATAAATAGATCTAAGAGAATAACACATGCATTTTTGTACACAGGTATTTTTGGTCAACATGACCCTGGATAAAAACCCTCTGGGGAAAACCAGTTTGGGATATATATGTATATATAAGTATATAAGGAAAGAAGAAGATGGAATACAACAAGTACAATATATGATAGAACCTGATACAATAGCAGTCCAAACTGAGTTGATATACAATCCCAAAGTCACCAAGTGCGCCCCAGGAAGGTGCACCCCACATATAAGCTGGAAAAACCATTGAAACTGCTCCAACTGCAAACTATGAGATCAGATCTGGAAACCCCTCCACGAGAATGAAGCTCTGTTGAATGGCCTCCCTCTTCAACTGATCTCACTACAATTTGATGGCTAGAAGTCCTCCTACAACTGAGATGCCCCAATCTGGCAATGCGCCCTCCACAGAAGTAGAATCTCTCTCCTAAATAAACAAGACAAGTAGTTGGTAGCCTCCCTCCATGAAATATAGCACCCAAGCTCAAGCATCCTCACAAAACTAACCTCATCCTCATCCTCCAAGATCTCCTCTCACAATGAACAAAAGAAGAATGAATGCATCCTTCACCCTTTGTGCCCCTTTTTGACATGCATAAGGAAACCTAAGATATGGATGGTGGAGATCATCTCATCTCCCATTTAATCAATGGTTGAGATCTCCCCATAAATATTTAAATCAATAACCCACTTTGGGTTAAGTTTCCTAAGTCAACTTTATGTCTCTAATTCACCCCCTTTGTGAATTAATAATCACTTTTAGGCCAAAAATTACTAAATTTTACTTTAGACAAAGTCAAAGTGAAATTAGACAAAAGTACAAGGTACAAAGTGTATGGTCCATCCCACATGTGCTAAGGAGGTCACAAGCACATGGGGAACACCTCCCAAGGTACAAAAATCAACACTCCCTCTTACCGAGGAAGGTGTTCCTCACCAAGCCCATCTTGTCTCTGAAATAGACATGCTTTCCCCGTGGCAGGGCCTTGGTGAGAATATCTGCAACCTGGTCATCTGTAGATACATACCAAAACTGAACTTCCCCTCTCTAAATCGAGTCATGAATGAAGTGGTACCTGATCTCAATATGCTTCGATCGGTCATGAAACACTAGATTCTCAGATAGTTTTATGCAACTCTGATTATCACAGTGAATGACAGTCGATGACATCTCCTGACCAAATAACCCAACTAGCATCTTACGAAGCCAAATGGCCTCGCAATTGGCCTGATTGGCCGCCATATACTCTACCTCGATCGAACTCAAAGAAACTAACTTCTGCTTTCAACTGAACCAGGAAACAAGTCCTGACCCCAAACTGAAGTAGCACCCTGAGGTGCTTTTCCTGTCAGCAGCACATCCTGCCCAGTCTGAATCTGTGTAGCCAACCAAACTGACTCCATCTCCCCTGACACAATCTAGGCCATAGTCCACTGTCCCAGCAACATATCTCAAGATGTGTTTTTCCCCAACCATGTGAACACTCCTTGGCTCAACCATGTACTGACTGAGAGTGTTCATGTCAAAACATATATATGGTCTGGTGTTAACCAGATAGATGAGTGAACCGATCAACTACTTGTATACTGTGGCATCCACCAACTGGCTATTTTAAGCACTAAGCTTCTTCCAGTTGGTGATCATATGTGCAGACATGGGTCTGTAGTCCTCCATCTAAAACCTACTCAAAATATATGCCGCATACTTCCCCTGCTTGAGAAATATGTGAACCTCCTCCTACCATACCTCCATACCCAGAAAGTAGTGCATCAATTTGATATCACTCATCTCAAACTCTAATGCAAGTCCCATCGTTCACTCAGCTATGAGATCCTCAGCTCCAGTAATGAATTAATCATCCACATACAAAATGAGAATGAGCATGTCCTCACCCCTAATGATGAAATAAAGGTTTGGATCAACATCGCTCTTCTTGAATCCCATCTGAAGCAAATAAGTATCAATGCGTGAATACCAAGCTCGAGGAGCTTGCTTCAGACCATACAGTGCCTTCCTCAGAAGACACACGTGAGTCTCCCTGTCACTCACCTCAAACTCCTGTGGCTGCTCTATGCACACCTCCTCCTCAATACAGCCATTCAGAAAAGCGGTTTTTACATCCATCTGGTGAATGCGCCAACCCATCTCTGCTGCTATGGCAATGATAATCATGATACAAGTGTATCTCACAACTGGTGTGAAATTTTCGTCATAATCGACTCCCTCAATCTGTGAGAAGCCTCGCGCCACAAAACGGGCCTTGTGTTTCTCCATGCTGCCATCTGCAGCAATTTTGGTCTTGTACAACCACCTGGAAGTCACAACTGACTTCCCCATTGGCCTCATAACCACATCCCAGACATCATTGTGCACAATGGAGTCATACTCCTCTACCATGGCCTCTCTCCAGACCTAATGGTCCACTGTCTGCGCTAAATTATGTGGCTCAGTATCCCTGATACTCGTCACTAGTGCCAAATATGCTTCCAATCTGACTGGTGGCCTGCTCTCTCTGATATGGCTCTTGGGCTCCCCTACATTCTCCCTGGCCTCCTTTAGGGTCTTCTGAAACCATCTAGGTCTCCTCTTCCCTAAAGCGGTCAACGAAGAAGTAAGGTCTCTCTGCCCAAGAGTGACTGCCTCAGGACTCATCTCAACACTTTGAGATCCTGAAGTCCGTGCTCCCTCTGAAGTATGTGCCCCATATGACTGAACATTCTTTGACTATGACCCTGAATCTGTGCATGGTGACCCTGTCACCCCTAATACTAGTGTACTAGAAATCTGAGGTTGTTCTCCCTCTGAGACTACAATTGATGACTCTGCATCATCCTCAACTCCAACTCTTGACTCAAGAGATATCACAAAAGCCCTATCCTCCTCGAATTAAAATCTCTTCTCACCACCACTCTCCTAAGTGGCGGAATGTATATGCGATAGGATTTCGACACCTCTGAGTATCCAACTAGAATCCCCTATAGGGCTGTGGGGTCTATCTTTTTCCTCCTCTCCGAGGGGACATGAGAGAAAGTCAAGCACCCAAAGATCCTGATGTGCTCGAAAATAGGCCTCCTCAGGAGTCATCTTCCCCAATACTCCATGGGGGCTCCTATTCTGTAGGTAAACTACAGTAGCACATGCCTCTGCCCATAAGTACAAAGGCAAACTCTGATCATGCAACATGGATCTTGCTGCACCGATAATGAACCAGTTCTTCCTCTCGGCAACCCCATTCTGCTGGGGGTTGTAGGGTACGGTCATTTGTCTTCTAATGCCATGCTGGATACAAAAGTCTACAAACTGTCTCAAGGAATACTCTCCCACATTATCTGACTACAAGACTTTGATCCTCTTTCCCGATTGGTTCTCCATAAGAGCTCTAAACTCTTGGAACCATGTGAAGACCTCACTCTTGGCCTTCAGGAAATAGATCCAAGTCTTCCTCGAGTAGTCATCAATAAATGTGAGATAGTACTCACAACCACTCAAGGACCTTCGAGTTATGGGCCCACACACGTCCGTGTGTACTAAATCCAGTATCCCAGCTGACCTGGTGTCACTGTTGGGGAACAATGCCTTGGTAAACTTTCCAAGTGCACACCCTCTACACACATCTTGATGCTCAATATTGATCTGTGGAACTCTGGTCACAACATATCTCAATCCTCCAAGAGCCCCATGATGTAGGTGAGCCATCATGTGATGCCATAACTCACATATTTGTCTGTTGTTGTCGCTACTCACTGCCAATGCATGAAGTGGCTGAAAAAGTAATCTGAACAGTTTCCCATCCCTCACTCCAATCACCTATTCTGAGGCTAGTGAAGACCCCCGAGGATGAGTCAGTACCTCAATGCCTCTGAATATCACCTCAAGACCTCTATCCTGGAGGGTGGAAATTGAAATCAAATTCTTCTTCATCCCAAGGACATAAAGAACATCCGTGAACGATATAGGTGGCATGCCATCTCTTTGAAAGGAAACTGTGCCAACCCCTGGAACTCTGACCACTCTGTCATCTCCAAGAGAAATCTCAATCTTGACCTTAGTGTCTCTGAGATCAGAAAAATGCTCTTGAAGTCCAGTCATGTGGCTCGAAGACCTGCTATTAATATACCAAATACTGGGTGTCATCTCAACTGAAGTGAAACATATGAGGAAATCAAACTCTCTCTGAAACTGTGTCAGAAATTCTATCTCCTCTATTGTAGTTGTGGTACCACCCTTCTTCTTCTTCATGTTTAGGCACTTACCAACATAGTGCCCAAACTTCTTACAAACAAAGAACTTCACTTTTCTCATATCTCTCCTCTGACCACTGCCCTGACCACTGCTTCTCTCTCCTCCTCCACTCCCCTGTAGTGGGGCCCCAAACTTAGGACCCTGCTGACCCCCACGGCCGACCTTCTTCTTTCCCTTTGTCCAAAGAGAAACATCCTCCTCACCTTGACCAATCTGTTCTTGCTACTGCTATTGTTGTCCAGAAGCCTCGACTACAAGCCTAATCTCCTCTCGGGTGAAGTCATCCCACATCCTCTCCCATGTAGGCATGACCTCCGTAGAAACTATGCCACGTACAAATGGACCCCACGGTTTGGTGAAGCTATTCATAGCTTGCCTCACCAAAGAGTTAGAATGAACAACCTCTCCAATGGCTCCAAGATCGTCTATGATATGAGTGTAACAACCAAGGAATGAATTTACCGACTCATCCTTGAGCATGTGAATGCCCCTGAGTCGGTCATGAAGAACCATCTTCCGATTCTCATTGGAGATCTCATACAACTTGCATAGAGATGCCCACATATCATATGCACAAGTCTTCCCCGTCAAATGGGGTATGATATGGTCACGAACTATGTCACAAATAGTTCTCTTCGCCTTGTTGTTCCTTTTCCTGAACTCTGCCACCAAGATGGGAGAAGTGACAGGAATGGGGGGAACAACTTCCTTGACTATATCCCATAGCTCAAGGTCCTCTAAGATGAAGATCATCCTCACCTTCCAAGGCGACCAATTGCAAGCCCCTGCTAGCCTGTCCTCAACTCGTATCTGAGATGTTGACATCTCTGCCAAACTGCAATCCCCAACTGATGCTCACACTGTCAAGGAAAACATTGTCTCACTCTTGTCAACACAGGTGTGAAAAGAGACAAGTGTAATATGACCTCACTCCTAACAAAGTAGGTGTGAAAAGAGGTCAAGTCAAATCAGCCTCACTCCTACTGCGTAGGTGTGAAAAGAGACTGATGACAAGTGTCAAAAACTACCCAACCGTCCTCTGCAAAAATCTTCCCTATAACAACCACTGAATGAGTCAATGGTTTTCCTAAAAAATATACCAAGAATATGTATATGACAACCAACAAAATGTTGTCCCAACTGCTCAAAATTTCAGCCACCTCCACTCTGATACCATGAATATTTTCAGGTCCTATCAAGCTTGCCTTCTGGGTCTGTCTTTGACCACAGATAGGCTCTAAGTTTCAACTGTTTTCTAAAGTATTTGTTGTTGTTTTATAACAACCAACAGTCCAAGAACTTATGTTGATTTGTTATGGTTATACTTGCGATTTTGGGTGCTCTAGCATGTAGTTTTAGTGACCAGATGTTAGCACATGCATACCAAAATAAATATAACACACCTATAGATCTTTACAGCTAAAAATAAACAGATCTAAGAGACTAACAGATGAATTTTTGTACACAGGTATTTTTGGTCAACATGACCCTGGATAACCCCCTCGGGGAAAACCAGTTTGGGATATATATGTATATATGAGGAAAGAAGAAGATGGAATACAAAAAGTACAATATATGATAGAACCAAATACAATAGCAGCCCAAACTGAGCTGATATACAAGCCCAAAGTCACCAAGTGCGCCCCAGGAAGGTGCGCCCCACATACAAGCTGGAAAAACCACTGAAACTGCTCCAACTGCAAACTGTGACCTCGGATATGGAAACCCCTCCACATGAATGAAACTTTGTTGAATGGCCTCCCTCTGCAACTGATCTCACTGCAATCTGATGGCTAGAAGTCCTCCTACAAGTGATGTGCCCCAATCTAGCAATGTGCCCTCCACAAAATTAGAACCTCTCTCCAAAATAAACAAGACAAGTAGTTGGTAGCCTCCCTCCATGAAAGATAGCACCCAAGCTCAAGAATCCTCACAAAACTGACCTCATCCTCATCCTCCAAGCTCTCCTCTCACAATGAACAAAAGACGAATGAATGCCTCCTTCACCCTTTGTGCCCCTCTTTGACATGCATAAGGAAACCTAAGATATGGATGGTGGAGATCATCTCATCTCCCATCTAATTAATAGTTGAGATCTCCCCATAAATATCTAAATCAATAACCCACTTTGGGTTAAGTTTCCTAAGTCAACTTTATGTCTCTAATTCACCCCCTTTGTGAATTAATAGTCACTTTTAGGCCAAAAATGACTAAATTTCACTTTAGAGAAAGTCAAAGTGAAATTAGACAAAAGTATAAGGTACAAAGTGTATAGTCCATCCCACATGTGGTAAGGAGGTCACAAGCACATGGGGATCACCTCCCAAGGTACAAAACTCAACACTTCCTTCATCGTCAATGCAAAGTACCCTTTTCGTGAAAAAATCTACCATAGTTCGATGGGCTTCTAACCAATCCATTCCAATGATTAGGTCATACGTCCCCAGAGCAGTGACATACACCTTCAACCTAGTAGTACACACTCCTAGGTCCTACCACTTGTTTTTCCCCCGAATCCATCTTGACTTGTTTAAATTCATCGTGCTCGTAGGCTACCAACTCACACTTTTCTAATGCACAAGGTGAAATGAAACTATATGTAGCACCAGAATAAAATAAATTTTAACTTTGACATGATTTAGTGTACATGATGAATCCACCACCGTGGATTGATGTTCTTCCTGGTGATTATTAACCACTGCATAAATCTGGTGGCTACCACTTGCTCTTCCCATCGAGGCCTTTCCTTCTCTATGCACACATCCTATTTGTGACTCTGGACAACCACGCTGGTAATGGGGTCCTCCACACCCCCAACAAGTAACATAAGATGGAACCTGCGCAGTGCCCTGTGACGGTCTCTTAAATGAGTTCCTTCCCCTAGAGCCTCTGCCCCTACTTGCTTCTCCTTGAGAAGGCCATGGGCTTGTCTACATCATTGGTGATGAGTGGGATGTTACACTCGTTTCCATTGAAATACCTGTAGCAACTTCTCTAGGTGTGAATTTATTGCCATAAGGAGGTGGCCTAGAGCTTCCTCCCCTGGAGAAGGTCCTAGGGGCCTTCCCCACGAATCCAAGATGATGTGGAAAAGTTGATCTCATACCTCTGTTTAATCTCATATGTTCCTCCGTGTAACGTGCATTTTCAACTGCTTCAGCTACTGATGATAGTTTCCACATCCGTATCATGGCCCTTATCTTAGGGTTTAATCCATACACAAAATGTTTTGCCTATTGTTGATCAGTATCCATGTACAAGACATATTTTACCAACTCCATGAACTTGATCTCGTACTCTTCCATGGTCTTGTTTCCCTGAACTAGAGCATGAAATTCTCCTACCTATTGTTCCTCGTAGTAAGCCAACAAATATTTGCTCCGGAACCTTTCCTAAAAAACATCCCATGAGACGGTGCCTGGGGTAAGGTGCAACTGTCTCTCCAGATTACCCCACCATTTCAAGGAACTGTCCCTCAATTGAAATATTGATATCTTTTCCTTAGATGTGGAAGCATAGTCCCTTAAGGAGAAACATCGCGTCATTCCTTCCAACCATGCCTTTGCATGTTCACTTGCACGACCCCCAAAAAAATCTGGGAGTTTGATCTTCTGTAGTTCTCTGGTGATGTCCCTTGTTGGAGGCCCTCCCTCTGAGTCCCTTGACGCTTCAGGGTTACCCACTCTATATGGTGGGGGTTCCACTTCGAAATCAACTGACTGGCGTCCATTTAATGTCTCATTAATAGCCTCCAAAGAGAGAAAAATGAGAGCTAATTCAGGTGATGGTGGTGGTAGCATCGACGTTGGTGGTCCTTGTGACGATGCCCCTTGACCTCGATTTCCCCAAGTCCTAACCATTTTAAATGATTGAATCTGCATCAAACCAAATGATTATAAAGGAAGAGTTTAAGGTAGTCCACATTCGCTCAACTTATACTTGCAAACATAGGGTTAGGCATAAGTTTTTTTTTTACTTGTCTGTAAACATACACTACTCTCTTTAGGGTAAGTGGCTAAAGGTCGGGGTCGAAAGCCTCTAAGCTTGGTAACTTGTTCGGGTAAGGTGCTAACCCTCTTGCGTTGCTAGGTAAACTAGCGTTGTGGGGTACTCGTCAATTACTCTTAACTATCTCCTTAACATGTATTAAACCCCGTCTTGTAATCCTTATATGACTTATAATTGATTAATCACTTGCTTGTTTAATTAAGTTACATAATCAATTAACTAAAATTTAATCATAATCTCTTTAATAACATTAATAAATATCAATAAATATATTTTGTTTTATTTATTTATTTATTATTATTATTATTTTTTAATTTATTTATTGTTATATATATATATATATTATAATAAAAAAAAATTGGTCACCATAAACCTTGATGTGAGGATCTACCAAAGAGACAAAGGGACTAAGATCACTAAATCACTCCTCAACGTAGAATTTAAGAGCCTCCAAATATCGACCAAGTCCCTCCAATGTCGATCTTGAATTTGCTTTGCGTCGACAAGTATCTTCACTATAGAAAAATCAAACACAACTGGCGACATGACTTAACCCTTCGGTCAAGCATAAAAACCCCGAGTTAACTATAAAAAATATCTTCTCTAGCGCTAGGGTTTGGCATCAGTTCTATTGTGCTCCTGACCATAGTGGAGAGTAAAGGAGAGGAGCCGACAGATTGAGGAGCTATTATACCGTCAATCCATCATGGGTAGTTTGGAAATTCCTTCGTACTAATTGGGTCTTCGGTGCAAGGGCCTTGTGATTTTTACGACTCGGGCAGGAGGCCGTCTTCACTGGCATGGAGAGATTATTGGGCTTTCTCCTTATGGCTTGGCTCTAGTTAGCATCTCCCTCGAAAAGGACGGGAACAATATTCAGACTTTCTTATCACATGTGGTTAAGGCTCTGGTGAGGCTTTTTGGCATTTAAAAACTCGGACGCTTGACTCTTGGTTCTTGGCATTTGAAACTCGGACTCTCCCCTGGGTTTCGACATTTGGTCTAAGATTTGGCGCAGAGTTTGTATGATGTGTGTTGGGAATTAGAACCTCGTCATGGGCTCCTCCTTGGTGAGTTGTGTGTTGAGCTTTTGCGTTGACCTGTGTTGTGTTGTTGTTTTACTGCGTTGTGGAATTCCCTCGTGGGATCCTTGGTGGCTTAAATATTGGCAACGACAAGAGAAAAAGGATAGAAAGAGGGAAAATAAATCCCAGACAACATCCAGGGTGGTGGGCTCAATCGAGAATTGGGAGGCAGAGTCCAATACACAATTGATTGAAGTGGGTCCTTGCAATATCTTCACACAAAAATCACCTAAAGTTTCACTTCTTTGTGATGGGAAGTTCTTTGTTATAGTGGGTTGTATGTTCCTGGACAATACTCATTTACCCTTACGATTTGTGGAAGTCTAAGTGGATTATGATTCAATGCCATAATCCATACCAGAGTCTATCTGGTATGTTACCTTCTAACCAAAAGGCATACTTATTTTCCAAGGAAGAGGTGAGATATATTGAAATATAGCCCCCCCCCAAAAAAAAAACAACCTGTGAGTCCCTGTTGAGAAATACCATGCTACTCTCATAGGCTCTTCTACATTGATTCGATGGGATTCTGTGTTGCATTGATTTCGTAATTTATAGGCTTTCAATGGAACTTGGAAATTGTGTTGTGATCCCAATAATTACTTGCTCCACAGGATCTTGGGGGCACTTTCCTTGGTGCCTTCTGTGGGGGAGATGTTGATATCTGTGGTGTTTTCTTGGCTCTTTCTCTCAGGTGCTTACATGATATGTGATTTCCTTAGAGTCAAATTGAAGATTGGGCTTACATATTTATTTTTTTGCGTTGGCTCTTGTGAAGGTTCGAACCCAGTTGTCGACGTGTTGGGGAATTAATGAGGCTAAATACAGGGACTGCAAGCAGCTGCTATTCCACATCATTTATGGGAGAATATCTTGGCCAGACTGTCAATTTCGAACCTGTTCAGGATGTTGAGTGTTTTCACAACCTAGAATTAAATGGTGCAGTCAAACTCATTTTTGATGGCCTACAAGAGGGTACCCCCACAAGACCTTTTCTTCATTTTGTTTGCATAATATAGTAATAGAAATGTTTTTCTACTTATAATCCTATGGATGACGAGTGGGTTTTTATTCCCTTGTCCTACATGTCATCTTCATGCCCTTGTTCTGTGATATGCTCAATGCTTCGTAGGCCTATAATATCAGGTGGGGGGTTGTCGGTAGCAGAGAAGAGAAAGGGGTTCCTTGTTGTCTATATTGTTGATTGGATTACTTCACAGGTGTATGATTCTAGGAGTGATTCATGGAATATTTGTGGTAGTTTTGATGGGAGGTTTGTAAGGCCTTCCAATTTCATCTTATTGCTTGTAATACACATATTTTGCATCTAGTTTATGTTCTTGCCAATTGAAATCCTACAGTCACGTTTTGTCAATTTATGTGGGTGGTCAAGCCCTGGTTTCAGTTTTGAAATCGGGCTCTGATACCATATGTAAAGCCTCTATAGAGCCTGGTTATTTTCAAAACTCAAACTAATTAAAAGTTTTCTAAAATTTAGTTTAGAATTTCTTTTAATGATTTTTTTATACTTGGAATAAACTAGGAATAAACAATAACAACATAATAATGATAATAACATAATAATATCAGCAGCAACAATAGAATAATGATAACAACAACATCAAAAAAATGATAACAACAACAATAGAATAATGATAACAACAATATCAAAAAAATGATAACAACAACAACAGAATAATGATAACAACAACAAAAAAATAATGATAACAACAACATAATATATACCTCCACTTGCAGGTAGATTTATATAGTCTCTTTTATGTCTAATCTTGTTCTTTTTCTTGCCCAGAATGAATATTAACCTCTCAAAAAACTAGGAACAACCTCTATGACTCCCTATCTCTAGGAATCCTTGTGGTTTCCTGGCCCCTGAGCCCAAAATTCCCAGCAACAACAGTGCCTTGTGAGAGTTACCCAAAACAATTCTCCCAATTTCCTCCTCCTCCTCTATCTTTCAGAAATTCAATAATCCTCAAACATAAATGAGCTCCCCTTCCAAGTCCTTCCTTCTTCTGTATCCTCCTCTCTCAAATCCCCCTCATTAATTCTCAACAGCCTTATCCCTCCATTAATTCCCCAACAGACTTGTCCCCCCATTAATTACTTCACCCACATTTTAATAATAAAATAATAAAAGACTCATCAATATATTTTAATAATTAATTAAATTTAAATTAAAAACTATGATAAAATTAATCAATTTGGGTTTTTACACCTCTTCCAATGCTTCAATTCTCATCCTCTTGCCCTTCTCCAAACTCTCTTGGTTAACATAAAAGTGAATGAGCCTCTCCTTTCCCTATGCGCCCCTCTTAAGGAAACATAAGGAAACCTAAAATATGTGTGGATGAGATCGTCTCATCCCATCTCTAATCAAGGGTTGAGGTCTCTCCAAAAGAATATCAACTCAAAACTCACTTTACTTATGTTTCCATAGTTTCCCTTTATGTCCCTCAATTCACCCACAAAGTGAATTAATAGTCATTTTAGGCTAAAATTACCAAATTTCACTTTTTACTTAAATGTCCTAAGTCAAAGTGAAATTAGACATAAAGTACATGGTACATTGTAAAAAGTATTTCTCACTTGTGTTTAGAGGCTCACAAACACAAGGGGACCACTTTTCAAGGTACCCAAATCTCAACACTCCCTCTTACCGAGGAAAGTGCCCTTCACCCCCAATCTCATCCCTGTAGTGGTCATGGTTGCCTACTGGAAAATACTCGATGAGTATGTCTATACCCTGATTAATAAAAGTAGTCTCTGGCATAGATATTCTCAATCTTCATGATCTATAGATGGAAGTGCATCTCCACCTATCCAAGATCACCTAGATCTTGGTATCAAACCAAAGATCTCAAGCTTGGTCTCCCACCAAATATTTCTACCTTTTGACATCTAGCCAATGGTCACTACTCCTGGAATATCACCAAGAGTCACTCTCTTGGAATCTCACCAAGAGTCTCCCCCTCTTGGTATCTCACCAAGAGTATCTGGATCTCGGCATCTCACCAAGATCCTCAACTTGGCCTCTCGCCAAGTGACTTCCACGTGAGGTGGAACTTGAACCTGATCTTCCCATATCTGTATCCAAGTGAGGCTCAAGCCTCTAGGGTGCCCTACTGCTCCTCCTCATTAATATTTGATGGTCTGAAGCCCCTGCACCAACCCTCTATCTTGGCAACTCTGAAACTGAAGTTGTCTCGGGTGGACCAGTCACCCCTGATGATGGTGTCCATGAAAACTGAATCTGAGCTCCCTATGAATCACTACTATGAGTCAAAATTTCCTCCTCAACTCTGTCTCCCCACCTGGTGTTGGATGGTGTAACAACTGACAAAGAAGTAGCGAATGCACACTCTCTCGCAAACTATGTATTGAACTCATTCTCCTATGTTGTCACTACAGTGTCATCCAACTTCTTCTTCTTCTTCTTCTTCTTCTTGGGACACTGTCCTACATAGTGACCCATCTTTCCACAAGCAAAGCATCTCATTGTGATCATATCTCTCTCCTTCCCACCGCCACCCTGTTGTGGTTTGGCCCCTCCCTTGGGACCCTGTGTAGCACCTCGACTGATCTTCTTCTTTCTCTTAGTCCACATAGAAAGGTCCTCATCACCTTGGGTAATCTGTTGTTGTCCTGAGGACTCTGAGGTGAATCTCATCTCCTTCTGAACGAAATAATCCCAAAGTCTCTCCCAAGTAGGCATAACCTATCGGGAAACAATGCCTCGAACAAATGTGCCCCATGGTTTGGTAAACCTGTTTAAGGTTGTCCTCACCATAAATCCAGAGTCTACTATCTCTCCAATGACTGCAAGATCATCTCTGATTTCAGTGAATCTTCCAAGGAATAATGTAATTGAATTGGAATCGAGCATCTTAATGCTCCTGAGCCTGTCCTGCAGAACCATCTTTTGATTCTAGTTAGAACTCTGGTAAAGCTTGCATAGGGAATCCCACATCTCAAATGCATAGTCCTTACCAGTCAAATGTGGAATGACGTGGTCTCTCACCGCATCACAAATAGTCCTTTTCACCTTATTTTTCTTCTTCCTGAACTCTGCCACCATGATGGGAGCAGTGACAGGATCAAAAACAATGGGAACCTCAACTATATCCCATAGCTCGAGGTCCTCTAAGACGAAAATGATCCTAGTCTTCTAAGGGGACCATTTTCTAGATCCATCTAGCCTATCCTCTCCCCGCATTTGGAACACTGACATGGTTGTCTAATAAAGATCACACTAATGCTAAAACAACACAAGAGTGTTGCCTCACTCCTGTCAACATAGGTGTGAAAAGAGGCAGTAACACCACAACCTCACTCCTAACAAATAGGTGTGAAAAGAGGTTGTCAAATACATACTCACTCATGACCACACAAGTGTAAAAAGAGGTTTTCCAAATCAACCTCACGCCTATCCAAATAGGTGTGAAAAGAGGCTGAAAACAAAAGTCCAAAACAATCCTATAGGCTGTCAAAAAAGTCTTCCCACAAGATGTCCACAAACACTACCAACAAGTTATCCAAAAATCTGCTAACAAGCTGTTCCAAAACTGTTGTGAACTGTCCAACAAATCTGTCCACTCAATGCTAAAAAATCAACAAGTCTAAGCCACCATTAGCTCTGATACCATGTAGATTTTATGAGGTACTATGAGGCTTCCCAACAGGTCTGTCTTTGACCTCTTGTTAGGCTCTAAGTTTCAATCTTTGTGACTATCCTTTGTTGTTGTTTTAGGAAAACAAACAGTCAAGTAATTTCTGGTCAAAGATTTAATGGTTAAGTGTCCTTTTGAGGTGCCCTTGCAAGTGTTATATTTTCCCAATGTTAGCACATGCAATATACTAAAAAAAATTACACTACCTCATAGATTTTTACAACTTTAAATGGTGATTTACACTTCTAAGCATGTATGAAATGAACACATGTATTTTTGGTCAACATGACCCTAGATAAAACCTCCCTGGGGAAAGCCAGTTTGGAATGGAAGTATATATATATGTGTGTGTGTGTGTGTGTGTGTGTGTGTGGATAATATAAGGTGGAATACAACAAGTACATGAAACAAATGAACCTGATAAAATAGCATATTGTCTCGAGCTACAACACAAGTCAAAGAGTGAGAGATGCGCCCTCCTCAAATATAGCTCTATCCACTGAAATGAAGCTCCCTTTCTCCCTGAAGACTTGATGGAGAAACCCTTGCTCCACAATGTGCTCTTGTGTGTTGCCTCTCCACTGAAACTATCCTCAAAACAATCTGACCACTGCAAGACCTCCTTGCTAGCTTTGTGCCCTCCTCTTCAAGTGCACCCTCCTTCTAGCAAGAACAACCACCAAAAATAAATTGGGCCTAGAGCCTTCATGAGCCCTCCATGAAAGGAGGAGCCCAATATCTCCTCTCCCAATGCTGTCATTCTCATCCTCTTTCCCTTCTCCAAACTCTCTTGGTGAACATACAAGTGAATGAGCCTCTCCTTGCCCTATGCGCCCCTCTTAAGGAAACATAAGGAAACCTAAAATATGTGTGGATGAGATCATATCATCCCATCTCTAATCAAGGGTTGAGGTCTCTCCAAAATAATCTCAACTCAAAACCCACTTTACTTCAGTTTCCATAGATTCTCTTTATGCCCCTCAATTCACCCACAAAGTGAATTAATAGTCATTTTAGGCTAAAATGACCAAATTTCACTTTTGACTTAAATCTCCTACGTCAAGTGAAATTAGACATAAAGTACATGATACATGGTATAAAGTATTTCCCACTTGTGTGTAGAGGCTCACAAACACAAGGGGACCACTTTCCAAGGTACCCAAATCTCAACAAGATAGAGCTATATAAAGAAGTGTAAGAAATGTAATGAAACATAGTGAAAAATATTGTAAATGTATCAAACATTGTTTGAGGAGTGTTATCCTTCCATAAGGATTAATATATGGTGTTTCCCTACCTCAAGGTTTTTCTATATTTCTTGTGTTCAGTATTTGGTGAATGGTTTGGATTATTCTTGTTGAGATTCTTGTTTATTTTGATATTTATCTTCAGATCTATTCAGGTACTTAACAATTGGTATCATATCACTTTCCTTAGCCAAGGAAGGGGATAATTTTTTGGCTCTTTCTGCATATTTTTTTATAAAAAAGAATAGGGTGGTGCACTTCAAGTTCATATCTGAAGCTCTCTGAGCTGAATTTGGAAAAAACAAATTGGATATTTGAATTCCGTTCAGAAAAATACCCAATTTCAAAAAAAAAAAAACAACTGAAACAGAGTCTGGAAAGTAAAGTTATGAGCATTTTAAATTCAACAGTTTTTCAGGGTTTTTTCCGGAAAAAGCCGTGATTTCTGTAGTAAGTTATTTTTAACCCTAGTTTTTGTTGAAGAATTATCCCAAGAAATATGTCATTTACTGGAAAAAGTGATGGCCCTAGTATTGGAGAATTTTTAAAAGCAGAGAAGTCAATTTGGAAAAATTGGAAAGGTATAGTCCTGATACGCTTACAAGGTGATGCGGTCCTTTGGTGGTCACTTGACTATGACAAAATGATGGCTCTCTTTGATGAATAATTTGAAAAAGTGTTTTTAAACAAATGGTCTCATACAAGGTGTAAGGATGAAGAGAGCAACAAGGGTTTATTTTCATGTGGAAACTCTATATTACAGGTTCATGGTTGTATTCATAAGGAGAAAGTTATTGTTTCTATTAACCCTAGTTGCATGCACAATTTTTTCAATGTTCAGTTGGTTAATAGATTGCAAGTTCCTGCAAAGAATATTCACAACACACAGGTTGTTGATAAACATGTTCAAATTTTTAAATATTTGAAGATCATTATGGATAAATATGTGTTGCATTCATATTTTCATGTTGCGGATATGGATGATTTGGATATTGTTTTGGGATATACTTGGATAGAATCAATGGGTACCATTAATATTAATGTGCAAAATAAGCTTTTGAATTTGTGGTAAAAGAAAAATAAAATCACGTTGCATGATGTGTCTCTTAGTAAGAAAGATGGGCCCATGGAGGCTAGCAAAGAATTTATTTGCAAGTCTGAAGTTGAATAAAAAAAAAAGTCTACAGAAGGAGATGAAGCAAAACTATAGGAAGGACATAATCAGGAAGCTAAGGAGGTCATTGAATCAAAGGCACAAAGTGTTTCATATTTGAAGAAAAAAGAACACACTCCTACATTTGTTGTATATCACCATCCACATCATATAGAGAAATAACAATCATCAAGGCAAGGGTGTGTGCATCAACACATTTATGCACCAACAAGGAACCATAAAGGAAGCCGATCAAGAGGTGCATGGAGGCCTACTCGCACTATAGGAAGTCATCAGGATAGAGAACTAATCCCATGTCAACACCGACATAATGAAGATCAAGATCAGGGTAGCAAGGCAACAAATGTACATCATGTTCGAATTCCATTGGGATGGATGGATGGTCATACTTGGTACCAGTTGGCTACATTGTTTAGTCAGTCATATTGTATGGTTTCTTCTCGTGTTTTGAGAAAGAAACATGTGAAGGGGGATGGAATGTAGTATACCTAAGGAGGTAATATGGGGTACCTAGGGAGGTACCCAATGGGAATGTGGTTATGTATTTTTAGTGGAAGTCATTTAATACATGAGAATGTGGTCATTAAATGTAAGGTGGATTAGGTCCACTATATTAATAAAGGACCACTATGGTAGTTATATGTAATAAATGTGAGAAGGCTCTCTAGAAGGTTCCTAGGGGATAAAGAGAGCTATATAAAGAATTGTAAGAAATGTAATGAAACATAGTGAAGAATATTGTGAATGTATCAAACATTGCTTGAGGAGTGTTATCCTTCCATAAGGATTAATATATGGTGTTACCCTGCCTCAAGGGTTTTCTATATTTCTTGTGTTCAATATTTGGTGAATGGTTTGGATTATTCTTGTTGAGATTCTTGGTTATTTTGAGATTTACCTTTGTATCTATTTAGGTACTTAACAGGGAGGGAGGGAGAGAGAGAGAGAGAGAGAGAGAGAGAGAGAGAGAGTGAGGGAGGGAGGAGAGAGTGAAAAAGAGATAGAGAGAGGTAAAATAGAGAAAGGAATATATATATATATATATATATATATATAGAGAGAGAGAGAGAGAGAGAGAGAGAGAGAGTTATTTAGTGTTAACATAAATGCATGTGTGTTCGTGTTCCTAATAATGTGTGTGCGTTTTAGGAACACACACGTTCCTAGAGCGCATGCATGTTCTTTTGAATTCAATTTTTTTGGGAGGGAGTGAAAACTTTAGCATACGTGTATGCTAACTTGGTTTCCTCGGATTTAGGTTCGGGATGACAAACTTAGTGGCTCGGTCTGCAAATTGATAAAAGCCTCATTTTTATGAATACATCTCTATATCTATGTCTTTGACGTTATTTTTCTATAGGATAAAAATTCAGTTGTTAACAAAACTATAGACATAGATAGAGTCGACTATGCAGATTCCAAATATATAATTTTTTTTAAATTAATATTGTTTACTATTTTTAATCTATTTTTGTCTTTGCATATATCAAAATCTTAGAATGCATACCTCTCTTATTTCTGCTATATTTTTTTGTCAGCGTAACCATTTTTCGAATGAGTTATATGTGGCACTAGAGAAGACCAATATCTACATTTAAAAAAAAATTGTTTTCGTCAGGTTAAGATCCTCTTAGCCTACACGAACAAAAGTCGTTATAATTTCAAGGATATGTTGACTTTGATAAATTTAAAAAAATATAAAATTAATATTATAAATTTCCAAAAATACAACGCATAAGAACAACATGTATACAAGTTTTTGGAATGAAATTCCATCGGTAAGGTACTCAACACCTGCACGAACACAAACATATACCTTATATTTTGTTGGAAAAATAAGAGACCAATGTTAGAAAAAATGAAATTTGACATATTTATTCACAATTTCTATGAATAAAAGTTTTATATTCGGAAAGATAATTCAATTTCTTATGTTTCATCTTCTTACATCATATTCAAATTCATTGTAAAAATACCTTGAATAATCCATCCAAGTTAACATATTGTTGTTTTTCCAGCTTTGCATTGCCACTAACGCGTCATGAGAGACCATCATTAGGTTACACTCACCCTTATTTATTCCTTACATATTTTTAATCATCAACTACATATTTATTTTCACCTTTCATGTGTGAAATTTGCCACCTTTAAATTTTTCTCATGGTTTTTTTTTTTTTTTTTTAAAGATTGAGAAAACAAAAATACTCAGAAATGATACATCTTATATTCTATTTGTCACATAAATTTCTGCAAGAAGTTTAATCTATAGAATTACCTTTTTCCTTTATGTGTGACATAATTTATTTCCTCTAATGTTGGTTGCTTTCTTCTTGGGAAGAGTCGACTTATTTAACTGGTGGAATCTCTTTGAGATGGTGGTTGTAAATATGGGCAACGATGGCTTCAAATTTATGGCAGTTGTGGGTATGATTTGCAGTGGATATTCAACATTCAACATCTTCAACCATCGATCTTTGTCTTGCTTTCAACAACTCATAGGATTTTTTTTACTCTTCTCAAAATATGTGCTCTGGTACCATGATGTAAAACAGGGAAATACAACAAAACAAAGAGAACAAATTTATACACAAAACTTCACTGATACTTTATTCAGAAATACATATTTATACACAAATAAAGTAGTAGAGTCCTACTCAAAAACTCCAACTTTAATATTGATTAAATAACCTATATTTTTTTTTTATGAGAACGGTTATGTTGTATTAATTGGCATTCTGGCGATCCAGAATCAAAAAGTTACAAATCTGAAGAAGGTTGGTTACCTCTAACAGTGCTGCCAACCTTCGTGTGAATGTCTTGGGGAACAAATCCCATTTGCTTCTTGAGCTAATTCGAGAAAATGAAAAAAAATGCATACATGAGTAGATTCTCACAAACTGTGAGCACAGTAGAAGACAGAAGCAGAGCATTAAACCGAGGGGGATGAAATTTTCCCCTTAAAGTAGGGATCCAGCTTTTTCTGAGAACCTAAAGAAATGTTGGAGGCTGCCTCCTTTTCTCTGCGCGCTTTTTTGGTCCTTCGCCCTTGGGTAAGGGGTGGAGACAGAACTGAATTGTCTTCAGGTTCAAGAGTTTCCACAGAGCCACTAGAGGGGACTTAAACAACCAAATCTGCAGGGGTAGAGGGTTCTGGGTCTGAAGCCCGAATTTCTCTCGCTGCTACGGATTCTGGGGGAGTGGAATCTGGAAGGCTTCCGTCTACCGGGGGGGCTTCCTTAACTGTTGTTGCTTCTGGTTCTTGGGCTTCATCTTCCTTCAGCGCATCAAAGCTATTTTTATTTTCTAGAGTTGCCTCTGCTGAATGAGGGGCCTTCGGAGACTAGGGTAGTGGATCCTTTCGCCTTGGTTGCCTTCGTCGGTTAGTTACTGGCTGAAAATCATCTTCTTTGACTGGTCCTGGCTCCTCAAAGACTTTGGGGCAGCTTTTTGCGAAATGACCATAGGCATGGCACTGGAGGCACTTAAAAGGGATATGCTCGTAATCCAGCTCTTGGATATGGAACCATTCCCCCAGGGAGAGATTAATGGCTTCCGGGAGTCCTTTCTCGAGGTTAACCTCAACACAAATACGAGCGCAGGTAAACTGATCCCCTTTCGGCTCCACACTGTCCAGGAAGCGCCCAAGCTTATTCCCAATATCCTCTAGAGAGTTTCTCCCCCAGAGATGCAGGGGGAGATGAGGCAGCCTAACCCAAATAGGGGCTGCGGTGATCTCGGCTCCTGGATTGAAGTCAAGAGTCCAGGGGGCTAAGAAAATCCCTCTCGACCCCATGAAATAGGGTACAGATCTGAAAACTAGGTCACGGTCCTCTGCCCTCGAAAAACTGAAGACAAAAAAAACCCTGCCAACTGCGCACAAAGAAACATTTCCCTGTATCATCGAATTCCACCGATCTTCAATCCATGCCTCCACCATTTTGGGGTTGGGCCATAACCCCGTAAACTTTCCGATGAGGGCCTTTTCTGCTAGAAGGAGGGCAAGACTGCAAGGCCCCTCTGGGGATAGCTCCAGAGAAGGGATCTCCTCCATCTTCTTAACAAACTTAGACGAAAGAGATGGCTTGGATTTAGGACCTGCCGAGCAAACTAACGCTTTGAATGCTTCCAAAGGATCTTTTTCCATCTCGGCAAATGGATCCGGGGCCATCGTAGCAGGGCGGCGACCTCCAGCAAACAAAGGGACGGAGCAAGTCGCAGAGGCAGACCACGGCTCCAAAACGCATGCAAAAAAACTTGGGAAAACTTGGGAACGTAGGCGAATCGCTGGGGGGACGCTTTGACGCCGATCCGCGGCCCTGGGAAGCTGAACGACAGCTGCAGTTCGCGCCCCTGCAATCGAAACCCGGAGCGAGGTGGCTAGGGTTTGGGCCCTAGCCGCGATGACCATTCGTCTCGCCTCATCTTTTCTGTCTCCATTTTCCAACTATTATGGAAGAATGTTAGTCTGCACTGTATAATGATATTGCTACAATTCTGTGTATGTGAGAAAAAATATCACCTTACTAAAGAGGGAGTGGAATATATTGTTAGAGCCCACAACATGAGGGTAAACACCACACCTGTTAGCGAAGGGCAAATTTAAATAACCTATATTTACTCTTAATCCTAAAACTAATATACTAAGTACAACATATAAGTATGATAAGTATACACTCTAAATAGAATCCCTACACAATAGTTATTACATTTATTTGCACTAGAGTATTATTCCAACACTCTACTACCTCTTTTTTTTTTGGTTCAAACTAGAACTACCATTAAGGATGGCAAAGTCTTTTTTGAATCTTAATAATAAGTAACTTTCTTTTTTAACAAGGGGACACACTATTTAAACAAGAACTAGGAGTGAATAAGAAGTAGTCTTTTTTGAACAAGTAAACATTCTATTCAAACACGAACTAGTAACAAGAGGTGGAAAATTCCTCTTTTGAATACTAGTAAGAAGAAGCATTTTTTTTTGAACAAGTAGATATAATAAGTTTCAAAATTTACAAAATTACAAAATTATAGTTTTTATTATGAAAAATATTTTTTTAATAACAAAAATGACTCAAGCTTCCTTACTCTGTGTTCATCGAATGTTCAAGTTCATAGAAGTCGTAAGATATTTGTTAAAATTTGCCAATATAATTTTATCCAAATTCACCTAGTTCTTCTTCTAAGGGAAATAACATCGAGGATACTGACATTGAAGAGAATTCCAAACATGTAAATCTATCCACAGATTTTTCCTAGGGTTGAGTTTGGCTTTGGGGACCCTATAAAGGTGCAAACATAACCCCCCATAGCCTCTTCATTTACAAACAGTGCTAATCTGGTTACATAGACACATGTGATCGCTGGCTTTGGGCGTTTCCAAGTTAGGACAAGGTCCCTCATCGCGCTCAAGCCCTCTGACCATTAACTCCAATTCCTACTAACCATTGGGAGCAATACTTTTGCAGTGGACAAAAAGAAGAGGCCATTGATCATACGCCTACAATAGGAAATTCAAGAATCGAGAAGTGGGAAATTAGATCCAGAATGATAAAATACAACGAGGAAGGATCTACGCTTGTGAGGGTATGGTAGAGATAAACCTCTTCTCAGATTGCACCCTCTAAAGGATTGTAGAGCTTCCCCTAGTCACTAATCATATTTACACATAATAGTTCAACCCGCCTATGATTAGGATGGAGTCATTCCTGTCTATAGGATAACATATTGCCTTATATCCAACTATTGATGGATACGATCGATAAAGGAAAGAAATGTGAAGAAGATGAGGAAGGGTGAAAAGAGAAGGTACGTATTGTCCACTGTGAAGTTCGCGGCCGACCGATGGTCGAAAACAACTTGCAGCATGACAATGCCCTTGTTAAGATCCAGGATAAGGCCTTGACTAAGCCCTTAAAGAAAAAAGTTGGTTCGTTGGTAGCGGTGAGGCGGAGGAGGAAGCTCTACAGGTAGGCATGAGTACTTCACATGACAACTAGAGTGGATGACCGTTGGAGTGATATTCAGGAGGTCAGTCCAATGAATAGAAAAAGAGGCAGGGGACAAGTGGAGAACAAGGAAGGAAATGGTATTGGTTGACAAGTTTCTTCAAGCTTTGTAGGTTTGTATCATTCTCCATAGGACAATAATTGATTTACAATGTTTCATCTAAATTTATTCCATATATCCTGTACATACTTAGCTCAGCCTAGGACACAAAGATATGATATTCCTTTTTATCACATTTTTTTATATTGAGAAATTATTTTTATTATATTTTTATTTCAAGAAAATGAGAAAACTGTGGAAAAGCCTTTTCACATATTAAGCCAAAAAAAAGGAATTCAAAAGGAATTCTTGTGAATCTTGTTGACGCGTGTTTATAAATGAATATAATTCGACGATCTCTTTAATTATAGGATCATTATGATTAGTCTCATTTTAGCCAAGTTATATGGAAGTATTTTGGAAAAGAAGATAAACATATGGATAGAAAGTCGTGAAAACGAGTTAAAGGCCAAGCCGGTTTTAAAGGTTATCATTCAACCATGGACCACCTTGTCATGCTTAGGATCATTGTAGAGGAGTGTCACAATAATAAAACAAATTTCCTTTGTTTTTTTGTTGACTTCAGGAAAGCTTTTGACACTGTGCCTAGGGCCAACCTTTGGAATAGGTTAGAAGAGAAAAAATTTCCCTCTGGGCTAAGAGCTATTGCAGTAAGGTTGTATGAGAATGGAATTTCCAAGTTGAGGAGCACTGAGAGTTGGTTCAAATAAATTAACTGCAATATAGGATTCAAGAAAGGTTGTCACCTATCCTCTACCATTTTTTGCATTTACATTGACAAGTTGGAAGCTTGTTTAGAAGATGCAGGTTGTGTTGGACCAACTCTTGCTAGTATAGTCATCATCCTTCTTCTTTATGCCAATGATATTGTTCTTATGGAAAGAAATTCCTATGACCTCAGTAACTTAGCATCCTCAAGGACTTCTACTCTAGTACATGATACCTTTGAGGAAGTGTATTCTTACAAATATCTTGTAATTGATATTCATCACAAGCTCAATTGCAATTTAAGGATAAATGGAGAGTGGAAAGCTTATTATGGTCTTGAAAATAATTGTAAATTAGTAGACCTTTGACTATGGGATAAAAAATATCTTATCTTTGAGACTCTTGTCACTCATGTTATCTTGTATGGATGTGAAGTTTGGGGATGCAACATCTCTCTAGAATCCTTGAAAAATATAGAACATATCCAAAAGAATTTTATAACTTATAATATCAAAATTAAAGGCAATAAACCCTATCATATCCTCCTCATAGAAGCAAACCTTTTTCCCCATTGAGAGCACAACTATGATTATGTACTTAATGTACATGAACAATATAAACATGGATAACAAGAGGATCCTCAAAATTGCTTCAGATTTTAGTCAAAACCATCAACCAAGAAAAGATGGCATAATGATGCCAAGTCTTGGCTAAATCATTTGAGAGTAAAAGAAGTTATTCTGCAGAATATAGATGATATTAAAAATATTGTTCAAGATAAATTAAGGAGAATCTATGGTGAGATAAAGAATTAAAGGATTAAGGAAAATTAAGATATTATAAGGAGGTGGTTAATCCTAATGTTGAAGATAAAAAGTATCTCTCTATTTTTGACTAGCCTTAAAAATAGAATCAATATTGCTAAAATTATAACTAATTCTCATGGTCTACATAGTGAGACTGAGAGTTGGACAATTTCCAAAACACCAACCCAAATTAGATCTCAATTTCAAAATATTTGTCATAACACTAACCTTGCTAACCTTTTAAGTCATCAAAACTATATAATGATCTTGGAAAGCTTCTACTAATGTTTTTTGAGCACCAAAATAACATTATAAAGAAATCTAAGTAATCTCTTACCTTTCTTAAGCTCTGAAGTGCTAGTTAACCATCATCATCATCATCATAAATCCTTTTCTTGAATTTATAGTTTTAATGTTTCTTTACTCTAACCTTGACTTAACAAAAGAGATTGTTGCATAGTCATTTCTTTCTAAAAAAAAATGGATTACATTCAAGTAAAATTGGTTGATATATGTCAATCTGGCTTTAGTAGCACAATTACATTTAAGTAAAAAGTGTTATATATGTCAATTCGGCCTTATTTATTTATTGTGCAATTCTTCTTTATTACATGAGTTATTTTTTTGTATCATATGGAAAACCGACATATGTTACGCTTAGTCTAAACGTTCTATGCTCTTTCTGATCATATTTTTTTATCGATTTTGTCTGAAATCCAGACATAAATTGTTAGTACTGTAGATTGAAGTGGTTGAGCCTGTATAATGTATAATCCAAGTATCCCATGGGTTTTTGAGGATGTTTCAAAAATTCAATTTAAACAACAAAAATGAGTGATTTAACCCAGATTTATATCATTTGATTCAGATGAAAAATGCCAAAACTTATAAGGTTTAGACAACACCAAAGGCATGTAAGTTGGTAATCTATCATCCTTGGCTATGAATGGGATTTATTAAATCACTAGACCATGTGTCCTGTAACCCATCTGCATTGTCTCTGCTCTGCCGACATCCTCTTCAAATGGCTTACTTTCTAAGAGTGTCGACAGTCTATGAACTGTTCACCTCTGCCTTGGAGGTGCATATACTATTTGTTTTCTGTATGGACATAGACTATATAAATCTTAGGATCTAGTGAGGGATTATATTATTTCGTATGTAAAGTAAATGGGAAAGTAGTTATATGTACGGAACTTATTGGAATCAAACTTTTAATAAGTATATTCAATAAAATATATAATGATTTAAAATATATATATATATATATATATATTTATTTATTTATTTTATTTATTTATTTAAAAATATTGTATTATTTATTTAAAAATATTGTAGTTTTATTAATTTGTATCTAAGAAATATAATATTTATTTAAAAATACTTTTTTTTAATATGTACCTAAATTTGCTTTCATTGATAAAAAAAAAAATCATATTATTTAAACATAAATATATATAATAAAACATTGAATATATAACATTAAGTTGTTCACTTTAATTCTCTAATTTCCGAAACAAAATTTAAAACAGAAATCAAAACAAAAAGTCAGTGTTAGAATTCAAAGCCAAGAGAGATGGACTTGTTATCCCCGTTTTCTAGGGATAACTAGGAGATCATGTCTCGAGGCCCACAAGTCCCAGACATGGAGTACTGAGAGCAGGATTGACCTGAGCATGGCCCTGGAGGGCCCATCCCTATTCTTCTTCGCCAGACTTGTCCTATTAGCAGCAACAGCTTCCATCGTCATTGGCTTGGACTTGCATCAGAGAAGACTCTTGCTCCATGAGGTAATTGGTCCAAGGTATCATGGTATGTGTCATGTTTGATCGTTATAACTTTCTTATATATGCATCAGGTTCCTTACATTTATGACAACTACTTGGATCTTACACTAATCCACTTGACCATTGTTGGGGGGATTAATGGGGTGCCCTAGCAAGCTTGTATTTATGGGTTTTGGTTAGCCACCAGGGGGGATTTGCAGAGCCATCGTCCGCTCCCACCATTCTATCATTTTACATCTTACCTCCCATACATCCATCCCATTCCCCTAGTCCGGCCATTAGGATGACCTTTGAGGGTTACACTTTGTCCTGTGGGAAGAAGGGGCTAAAGGCCCATGGGGTAAAAGCAACTGGTAAAAGATAAAATCCATAGGAAATGAGACCTAGAGATGCTTCACCGATGGATCCCCGAGAAGGCAATAAAATGCCTCTCGATACGAAACAAAAGGGACCCTAAGAAAAATAACAAAAAAAAGGGACCTAACCAAGAGGATGGGAGGTATCATCACGAGCCGACCCATTATGTTCATAGGTGTCTAGCAGTATGACATTGCCATTATCTGGTCACYGTGCCAGGGCAATGACCTTTGGTTGCATGGCCAAGGGAAAGGGGGTCTCATCACGAGCCAACCTTATCATTTCTACGAAAATACCAGTGGGTAACACTGTCAGCTCTGGTCACCATGCCAAGGCAGTGTCCTCTGGTCAGACCTTGAAGTAAAAAGAAAGAAAAGCAATAAAAAAAGAATAAAGGCAATAAAGGGGCTTGGAAAAAGTGCATCCATGACGGGTACAGCTCACCTCCTACAAAGGCACCCATGGACAACACCTACCCCTAGTCTTACTATGACTGAACATCCCTAAACCATATCACATCATGTACATGGCTTGAATGATATTCTGTGGAAACTTTCCTTCTCTTATGGATACTTTCCCAATAGGTTGTTCTGTCTATTCCTTTGACTTTGTATAGTAGAACAGTGTAATGTCTTTGAGCTCTTAGATGATATGCTAGGGATCTTATGCATGTATTTGATAAAT
>ML782487.1:376966-403296 GCA_009831015.1 Picea engelmannii | reverse complement strand
TCTTGCCCTTACTTTTGACTCCATAATACCCTAAGGCACTGGTTTTTCTCTCCAACGTTGAGCTTATTCATCTTTTAAACTTTCAAACTTTGAAACCTTAACTAACCCTAGCGTACTAACCAGGGCTGACGTCATACTAGACGTAGCCAACCTTCTACCCCTACAATAAGTGATGACGTCATGCCTAATTTGAGCTATTGTTGATAGGAAATACTGTTGGCTTGGTCATCCTGTGATAGACATTGATGTATTGGTAGTTTTAATTGGCTAAATAACAAAACATTGACCTTCTTTGTCTATTATATTGCTTATCATACTAACCCTAATAAAAGCTTACGTCATCCTTAGGATATTGACGCAACACTCTGTTATATATGAGCATTTGATGATATTTAATGCATTGAGTTAATTCAAGGATTGATCATTTTCATTGGATGCTATATCATTTTGGTATTTATTGACAAGTAGCTTTATATTGCCATTGTCATTATTGCAAACATTGACTTCGTCATTATTTACTGCTATATATGTTCATATACATTGAAACATAGATAGTCATTGATCTATGAAGTACTAACCATTGTTGCATGTATTAGTTTCATTGTTGTCTTGTCTCGCAAGCAGGTGCCTTCCCTGTGGTTATTCTTCATTTGACTATCTTCTTGGCGGTAATCTGTGAAGGGGAAACTAGCCTTAATCCCTTGAGCCTTTTCCTTTCAAACCCCAGATTGCCAGGGACGTCTCCCTTGGGCTTAGCCACCCTAAATAGAAAGGACCTCCCCATTGTGGTGACATTGGGTGGGGTAGGTCCCTGTTACGCCAGCTTGACCCTTATCCTTTAGCCTTGCAACCTGAAATACAAACTGAGCGATAACATGACTCAATACCCTAAGCAAGAACCGAAGTTTCTCAAATTATTGAGTTTTTGGGACCAAAAATCTTCAAATTAGGAAGATCCCATTCTTAAGTTGGAATTAGGAAGTAAAAGACACATGGATTTATCTCGTTGACCAATATTTTATCAAGTTCATTTATAAAGGGGGGTTTTTAAATTATGAAAAATAGAGTCAATATATTGTAGGTATTGAGGGAATGTTGGGTAGGAGGGGGTTTATAGATATTGAGGACTATAAAAAAAGGTTTTTGGTAAAAACAAAATGGAATATATAATAAAAGTAAGGATTATTTTTATTAGAAAGATGTATTGGGAGGCCGGTTCAAAAATAAGGTTTTCTTTGGTTATGAATCCATGTATACTCTTTGTGTCGTGTATCCAATTTTTTGTGGTTCGTACTGCATCGTCTCTGGTTAATGTTCAATGCATTTTGATAATGAAACACAGTGACGTCCATAATGAAACATGAAACACCATTTTGACTTCTTTAATTTTGCATCTAAATTGAACATAAGCTGACATAAATTGAACATATATTTTTACAGGGTAGTCTAAATATTAGCTTTTTGGTTTTTTAGGGTGATTTTTTTTGTTTGATTTTGGCTGAAATTCAGTGAAGAATGGTTGGATCTGCATATTTTAGTGGCTAAGTTTGTATAATCTGATGTCTTAGGATTTTTTTTTCAGCATACTGAATCTATTTCTGCATTCAAAAATGCAATTTAAACAACACAAAATAACAATTTTGTCTAAATTTACCTCTAATTCAAACAAAAAAACAAAAACAAAAACTAGAATGTTTAGCCAACTCTTTTTACTTATAATAAACAATTATTAATTAAGTCATAAATAAAATAAAAAAATATAGAATTTTAATTTTGTTTTATACTTGATACAAATTCATACAAATTCGTTAAAAAGTAAAAATAAAAAATGTAACCTTTGCATTTATTATATAAATTATTATTTCATTTGCATTGCATTAGATTCTGTTTTCTTCCGATGGCTTTCTAAATCTCTGATCTTAATGGTGTAATTATTTTGGTTCAGCAGCAAACCCTCTTCTCTTCATCATACAGTTCATATAAATAAAAAATTTACAAAATTTTTACTTAATTAGACACCATGAAGGGTCCAATCGGGTTCGAACCGGTGACCTACATTTCATATAAATAAAAAATTTATACCAAATTACACATCATGAAGGGCCCAATCGGGTTCGAAACGGTGACCTCTTCATCATACAGTTCAAATAAATAAATAAAAATTACACTTTTTTTTTTATCAAATTACGGGTTATAAAGGGCTCAACCGGGTTCGAACCGGTGACCTCTTGATCTGCAGTCAAATGCTCTACCACTGAGCTATAAGCCCATTTGATAGTAAAAAATTAGATATGTCTTAGAATGTTTATAAGATCAGCGATGTAGCCACATAATGGAAGGTGTGCTGTCTGTATGTGTCATGATAAGAGAGATAACACAGACAGACAAACAGACATGTTAATTAATTAGGTTTGTACAATGACTGAATTCATCATTGCAAGTGCCAAGGCAAGATCGTGACCGTCCCTTTTACCTAAAGATTGCTCCTTGAACTCTCTTCATGATCCTATTCATGTTGACGTGGTGACTTTGGGGATGTGGCATGACACATTGTGCTTGTATGGCATGGCACGGTGCTGCTGGCATGACATTTAGAATCCAACTTTTTACAAAAGGCCATCTTCAAGATTCTTCATATTTCCGGATGGTTCAAGTTCTAGGTCTCATTTCCGCCATCCGACCTCTGCCCTACGGTCTGCCACCACGCCTCTATTGACATTTCTATGCTATCGTGGTAGCTAGCACAGGTGCTAGTATGGCTTTTAAATGGACACACTAACGTGGAATCTAGAATCTAACTCACTGATTTGGAAGTTCCTGTTTCTCTTGACTTGTCATGTCTGTCTCGAGTTCTTTGACGTCAGCATGTCCTGTTGGATTCTGGCTTGTCATTGTTTGATGTGTTAATTCTTTGTTCTGGGATGTCTCATCTTTTGTTTCTCTTGCCTTGTCCAATGTGATGTGATGACCTGTCTTTTATTTGTGACATGGCATATGACGTGGATGATGAGGTTTGTTGTGAATAAATATTCGGATCCAACGTTTTATTTATGATTTTTTTTTAGAAATACCAGATATCTAGATCCTCGTTAAGGGTGTAAACTACTTTTTTTTTTTAAAACACTGGATATGTGGATATCCATAATTGAGTTTTATCTTATGTTGAAAAGAAATCAATGGTTGACATTAAATATTTTTACCTAATCAATGGTTTAAAATGCATTGAAATATTATTAGTCTATGTCGAAGGTATAGAGAGACTATAGCGATCCATAATTTGTTGATTTTATATTATTTTGTCGTTTGATTACAAATTTTTGCATAATTTCTATTATTCAAATTACAAAACTAAAAATATTATTTTTTATATAATAAAAAAACCCTTATATGTCATGATCTCATTGGATAATAGATTTGAGGTCTTATTGTCAGCTTCACTATTCCCAATGATTTATATGTTGGCATATCCAAAGTTTTTATCATCTACGGTCTTTTTGAATTTGTATTATTCATACTCAAATGTTTAGATATCCAAAGTTTATAGTGTTCGATAATTCGTTGACTTTATATTAGTTTGTCGTTTGACTACAAAGTTTTGCATAATCTCTATTGCTCAAACTACAGAACTAAAAACAATTTATTTTTTTCGTATAATAAAAAAACCCTTATATGTCATGATTTCATTGAATAATAGATTTGAGGTCTTATTGCCAACTTCACAATTCCTAATGCTTTGTATGTTGGCATATCGAAATTTTTTATCATCTACGCTCTTTTTGAATTTGTACTATTCATATTGAAATGTTTAGATATTCAAAGTTTTGAGCATGGATAATCAGTTTTCATATTACGTTGTCCTCTAAGTAATTTCTTTTTGCATAGTCTCTATTGTTTGAACTATTGTTATTGTTATTATTATTATTTTTTATTTTTCTTTATTGTTGCGTACTTGGAGAGGCATTTTCATTATTGCGTACATAAATAGGCCCGCCACACTGCATTCTTTCTTAAATGTTTACACAGTGTGACGCCCTTCGACGATTCTGACAGCCTTAAGTGTTTACCTAACATGCCTCGTAGCTTTAAATGTTTACTCAACATGCGTGTTACAATAAAATTTCCTCCGATTTTTGGATACAGTGTTGTCTGCAGTGAATTTGGGCAATATTGTTCTTCATCGACATTATTGGTTCATTGGTTGATGCTTGTTCATTGGTTCGTTCGATGTTGCTTGTTGTTGTTTGATTCAACTTTGCAAAGTTGAGGTCCTGTAGCTGTAGTTGGACCTCTTGGAGCTTGTTCATTGGTTTGTTGTTTGTTTTTTGCTCTTGTTTGCTTCAACTTTGCAAGGTTGGGGTCTTGCATCCGCAGTTGGACCTGTTGTTGTTGTTTGGAGGGTTTGGAGCTACGCTTCTGTTGTTCCTCATTCACGGGTAAGTTTCCGTGCCATGGTTTTGTTTCTATTCCTTGCTTGTTGTTTTCTATTTGTAGCTTGCAAGCAAGAATTTTCAATACTAGGAATCCCTGGCTCAAAATCCTGTTGCAGAACATCTTTCTATGTGACTGCTATGACCAAAGTCTTGTCCTTGTTCTTCAACGTTAATGTTCTATACAGAACCCACCTCTGTCGCAACCATAGTGACATATAAAAAAGAAAACTCCTCATTTTTCCTGCTCCTGAAAACCATACGTTTGGTGCATTTTTCCCAATGTTCTCCTCATATTTTCTATTCCTGGAAACCATACATTTGGTGCATTTTTCCCAATGTTCTCCTCATATTTTCTGTTCCTGGAAACCATACGTTTGGTGCATTTTTACTAGTTTGTTCCCTTTCAAACATCTTGTTCCTCTTTGAATGTCGATGTTGGACACAGAACCCACATCTGTTGCAGCTACAGTGAAATATAAAAAAGAAAACCAAATGTTTTCCTCTTATTTTATGTTCCTGGAAACCATGCGTTTGGTGCATTTTTTCCAGGCTATTCCCTTCCAATCACATATGTCAACTTCCACATCCTGGATATCGTGCCATAGTTGTTTCGAAAATAGCAATGCAAAGGGGTTTAGAAAACGAATTCGAAGTTGTCACAGGGGGCAAGCATATGCTAGAGCCTTGTGACAAGGCATGCTTTTATTCTCTGAATTAGAAACTCTGTCCACCAGTGGGCTTTGTGTTGTTTCTTCTGCTACTAAAAAGCTTATACGATGCACGTGTGGAATAAGTTCAAAAATGATATGCCTTGAATACTCGGTCTTTGTGCTGAGCAAATTTATAATGTTATTTCATTTGCATTGTCTCTTCTGTCTGGTTCATTGTTCACTGTATGTTTGTTTGTTTGTCGTATGCTGTAGCGACTAGGGGGATTGAATTTGACAGGAAGAAGGTTGAAGGATACATAGCGGAATTGGTATGCAGTTCCACACTTATAGTTTTTTTTTTCTCTGTTTGCATATAAACTAAATATATCTAAGAAACATCTTGAAAAGCATAACTTAAGAGATGAAACAAGTAATATATGTTGAGTCCTATGAAATAGACACAGACTCCATTGTACATGACAACATTGGCCAGGTATTGCATAGAAATGAGATTTTTAGATTGGATGCATTCTCGTATACTGTAGGAGATTGCATTTTTTATGCATTTCAAGTTCTATTGCATTTCCGTTATTCCTCGACCAACCTGCGCAATGGATTGATAGATTATTTCTTGGGTTGTTTAAAAAATGGTGATGTTGAGGCATTGGAGTCGTATCAATACAAATTGGCATCTGATTTTCTTTGCCAATTGCATGGAATACATGATGTGACTATGTATGTTTCAAATATACGGTTGTCTGCATCTGCAATTCTTCCTACACATGAGAGGGGACTTTGGGGAGATACATTTTGTATACGGTGGTTGTCCAAGTGGCTGAATATATCAATTGGAATATGTTTATTGACAAGAAAAACAAGATATCTATTATTCAACCAAACTACATCTAGCAATCCATATGGCATCTTGTTCCATGATGCCAATCTTGTCAGTGGTCATTATGAACCACTACTCTATAGAAATTATCCATATGCAATCTTGGAGGACCTCATATTTACTTGTCCCTCATTTGCAAAGACCTTGAATCGCAATGGAAACAAATTATGCATGGTATACTTTGCCATGGCTTGCAGATAGTGACAATTGTTGCATCTAGTTGTGGAGATAGTTTGTTCAATGCAATTTGCTATTTGGTAGAAACAGAGTTCGATGTGCAGTCATTGCAGATTTACACTATACAATCCTTTTGCAATGCAATTATATGCGACAACCAACAAGATTTTAGCTACTTGCATCAACACCTTTTGCCATATCTCCTAGAAAATATGCCAACAATTGGAAGTTGGCAACAATACCTTGTAAACATGGAACTGTCATATGAGAAAGGAAATGTAGAGGGTGGCAGATTATGTTTTCAATGGATATCTATTATATTCAGAGTAAATGTCCAGGTCTGGCCGACCCTGTCAGATGGCACTGCCCATTCCTGTTGTATTGATTCAAGCTACGATCGAACAATTGAGATCATCTCGTTGAAAACAGATACGCCACATATCCATTATCAACATTTGATGAGAAATACTACTAGTTCAGGGTCCACTGTCCATGCCACCCAAACCACATCGAATCTGCATATGCGTCGCATGCTATTTAATGAGAATGAAACTTGTCCCAGTTGTGATGAAGCCATACAGAGATTAAACAAAAAACGTAGACTAACTTATCACAACTTGAAAAAGGTCATATGGGAGAGAAAAAAAATACATTGGTAGTATAGGAAATACTACCAGTTCAGGGTCCAGTGTCAATGCCACCCAAACTGCATCGAATCTGCATAAGCATCGCATGCTATTTAATCAGAATGAAATTCATCCCAGTTGTCATGAGGTCATCCAAACCTTGAAAAAAAATGTAGACTAACTTATCACAACTTGAAAAAGGTCATACATGAGAAAAAAATACATTACTACACTTCCTTCTAGACAGAAACTGACATATCACAACCTAAAAAAAATCGTTCGTGCACAACACAATCACATTTTCACTTTTTTTGCTGAGCACAAACATCACATGTCGAATGAAAAAGAACATAATGATTTTCATCATTGACACAGTGAGGATGTAATGCTCATAAGAAATGTTGATTCCACCTCCAACATGGCTTGTCAACAAGTGAAACTAGTTTCCAGTGGCAAGCATAAGTTAACCTACCACATGTTGAAAAAACAGATACGTGAGAGAAACAAGTATGGCCACATATCCCACAATGGTCATGGTATTGACCGAGAGGAAAAAATCACATTTTGTGGGCTAGAGCCAACACCATGCACTGCTACCAATAAAAACCAACAAACACTTTCTACGCATACTTCCTTACGAAAGAAAGATGCAAAACAATATATATGAAACAAATTAAAGACACTCCTTCCATTGCATGTGCAATTTCCGATCAATTGAATTTCGCAAAAAACACTAAGTCTTTCACGCTTGATTTGGAAGCAGAATACCTCCGCTTGACACTAAATGATAAAACATTTTCCAGTGGCAATATTTGTCTTCCATGCAAATGATTGCTTGAAAATGCAAAACTGCCACACTTTGCAATGCCTGGCCAAATAAGATGTAATACACCACTACCAGATGTAACTGCACTTACAAAACTTGAAGAGAGACTTGTGTCTCTGCGAATTGCATTTGCACAAATCAGACGTTGGGGCTATAAACGACCCCAAATGGGCTTAACATGATCAATTATTAATGTGCCTGTCCAACTAAATGTTGTGCAAAAAGCCTTGCCACAATTCATTAGCGATACAATGATAATTGTTGTAGCTGTCAAAAGATGCCTGCAATACAAGAATGCATACCAGATAGGTAAAGTGCGTGTGCATGTTGTCATGAAAGCATTAAAATAATTATGTTCCAGGGCCCTGTACATAGCACAAAACATATGTATAAATGAGAATTGGAACAATGTTCTTGGAGAAGGGAATGACAACTCTGCACAGAATCTCGAAACTGCTAGTGAATTTGATACAAGCGATGAATTGAAGAATGAAACACGTACTGAAACATTGATACATGGATTCACTAACACACATCGCATTCGTGACTTGCAAGAAAAGATTTTCAAAATTGCACCAGCTGAGGGGCAACATCCACTTGGAATATTCAAGGAAAAATCTGTTGAGGAAATTAACTTCCCATCACTGTTCTATGGAGATCCACGTCATGGATGATTTTAGGGGCTAAATTTCGCTCATGGGCTAATTTTCCATGGTTTTTCCAAAAACAAGATTTGTTATTTTAAAAATTATTCGCCTAAATTCTATAGGATAAAATTATTTTACCTTAAAAATTGCCAAAAATTTATAAAAACTATATAAAATCCTTAGAAATTTGAATATTTTTACAAAAATATTGCCAAACATTTATAGTTGGCATATGAAGGATTAGTACGATTCGCCAAGGTTTCTACATTTTAAAATAATTTTCCATCCTTAAAATCATCCCTGATCCACGTCCCAGTGACATTACAGAACGATTCAACTACCATAAAATAGTTTGATGGGACTTGCTACATTCAAGCTATGACTTCTCCTGTCACATAACAATTTTTTTTTTTCAAAACAATGAACATAATAATTGAGCAAGTGTTGTCTTGTATGTGGGTGTGAATAAGAAAAGGCCAGCTACAAGGAAGAAATTTATTGGCCAAAGATGTCAAGTACAAAGAAAACCTAGAAAAAATCCTAAAATCTGATATTGAATACATAGATTTCAAAAACATTTGCATCTCTCTTGACTATTTTCAACAAAACAATAAAAATGTTTTTGCAATGATCTGAAAATTGGGACCGCCAAAAATTTTCATCACATTTACAAGTGTAGAGCATCGTTGGGATCCATTGGTGGCTACAGTGTCTACATTGGATAGGAACATGAAAAGGAAAAAACAAACCGATACAAAATGATGACATTGACTACCTCATAAGAAAAGACCCAGTGACATGTACTTGCTACTATAGACATAGAATAAATTCTTTGAGACAATTGATATGCCATGATGAAACGTTTTTCGGAAAAATATCGGACTACTTTTTTGTGAATAATTTCCATAATAGGGGGAGTGAGGATGACCACACACTGTTGTGGATAGAGGGTGCACCAGTCTATGGAAATGACAACAACTCAAAGATTGAGCAGTTTGTGGAAAAATACATAACATGCAACACATATCATTTGGATCCAAAACTTGTTAAAGTTCATAGACATTATCATACAAAAAACTGTAAAAAGCAAAAAAATTCACATTGCAGATACAACTTCCCCGTGCCACCAATGAGAACAACAAGAATCATAGAGCCACTTAGTTTAGAGGACAATGTTGTCATTGAGAAATATAAATCCTTGTTTGCATTTCTAGAACAACGAGACTTTGATGAGTTAATGAGCTTCCTTGACTTCTTGACAGAGCTAAATCTAACAAAATATGAGTACATCCAAGCCATACAATGTACGCTTAAACAACCAACAATTTTTCTTAAACGAAAACTTTCCCATATTTGGAACAACAGTTTCTCCAAGGACATGCCAGTTATGTGGAATGAAAATACAGATGCGTAGTATGTCCTCAATGCATATGCTACAACATCGTACTGTACCCCATATATGACAAAGGTTGACAAATATATGACAAGTGCATTCAAAAGAATACACAAAGAACATGAAATAATTCATATTGATGCTATGCAAATGATACACATGCTTGGAAATGCATTACTTAATGTTCAACAAATGTTTACTCAACAAGCAATCCACATTGTACTTTCCCTGCCCCTCAATTGTAGTTCAAGGAAATGTGTCTTCATAAACAGATCTCCACTTGAGAAACACACATTTGTGCTTAAACCACTGTCTTTTCTAGAACAAGGGACTGACAATTCAAAAGACATGGTATGTTTCTCTATTATTGATTATTACCTCCAACGTCCATCTCGTATTAAGCATATCCTCTTTGCAGAGTTTGTATCGCATTACAAAAAGAATGGTGCACCCATTTCAAAAAGAAAAAATCCCTCTGTAATATGCTTTGTCAAATACAACAAACATATTGACTATGAAAACTATTGTAGAGAAAAAATACTGTTATACGTTTCGTTCGATCAAAATGAAAACACATTAAAACATAACTTTCCTACATGGGAAGTTGCGTACATTGCCTCTGAGTCTATAGTACAATCCAATGAATCTAGATTTACATACAATGTTAATCCAGCATGGGGTGATCTAGAAAGTGCAGTTAATGAGCTAGAAAACCATGAAAATCTTGATGAGACATTCACAAACCGTAAAACAACTAAAAATCTCTGCGAGTCCTATGACTTGCAAGCAGATTTGTCTCGTCCTCGAGCAGGCGGCATTGAAAAACGTATCAATCTTGGTTTTCAAGTCACAAAAAATCCTTTCCTTATTAAAAATAATGAATACCGCAGAGTCAGACACCTGTTGAATCGAGAACAACAAACAATTGTAAAGGACATTGCGCTTAAAAAACACTTGAACATGCACACTCCTGTGCACTTATTCCTTATAGGAGGGGTGGGAACATGAAAGACATTCACAATGAAAGCATTATTCCAAATGCTTATATGAATCTATGATTCAAACAATTCCTCTGATCCTATGAAACCAAAGGGGCTAATATTTGCATACACAAGAAAAGATGCATATAATGCAGGTGGAACAACAATCCATTCTACATTTTTGATGCGATACCTTGTCTAAGATTTATGACAAACTGCAACTTATCTTCATAGATGAGGCATATTTGATTGGAAGTTGCTTCTTGTATTCCAATGACAACCGACTAAGAAACATAAAACATGTGCACACCAAATACTTTGGAAACATTGACATGATATTATGTGGGGATCTTTACCAGGCACAACCCATCCAAGATTATTTGATATTTGAACAACCTATGGTCAACATGCAAATAGTGACACATGACTTATGGAAAGACAATATAAAATTATTTGAATTACATACTACAATGCGCTAGTCAGATGAAACATTTATTACAATTCTGAATAGAATGCGGACGAACAACCAAACACATGATGACTTAACATATATCAATTCAAGGTGCATGCGACCTGCACCAACAGACCCAACCTTCCCTTACCTGTTCTACACGAATAGAGATGTTGCAATGCATAACAGATACATGCTATCACTCATGCCTGGCGATGATATCATCATCAATTCAATATATATCATCATCATCTATATAATTCAAACACTGCATGCGATTGGACACCTATCTTACGAATATCAAAACCAATATCGACATCGGCAAAGACAGGTCGACTGAAGATTCAAAAACAGTTTCCAATTAAACTTACATGTGCATGTACAGTCCAAAAATCAGAAGGATTAACACTTGATAGTGTTCCTACGTAGAAAATTGCTTTCATGTCCATTGTATTCTCTGTATTGCTACATTGAAACAAGAATAGAGTAATTGAGCACAAGGATGGAGCCTTATGTGCCACAACTGAGAAAGTTGGAGTACAATCTTCCAAAAGTTATGACTATAGTTGTGTGACAACAAATACAATGTGTATGCCTGATGCACATCCATATCGAGTATGAAAAATATACACATGTTCATAGCCACTGTCTCGGAAGTGACATGCACATGGGCAGTGAATCGTCACAAACATCAACACACCGACAATGCCAAAGGTAATGATTCATATATTACGCTCTTGCTATGTTTACGAAACAAATATCCACAGTTATGTATTATGTTATGCCATGTTAAAAATGTTTATGTCGTTTACACCACATGTCTTTTAGTTCACAAGAACTATTGACAAGTAGAAGTGAAACCTCCATCATAGTACAAGGTCCAGAGACTATGAGGTATGGTTACAAAAACTCTGATTTGCATACGTTGTCCAATTTGTGCATATATTGGAGCTTGTCATATTTTAGAATATGCTTGCATGTAAGAATGCCAAGTCATATATGTTTTCTATTACTTGTTGAAATATATATAAACACCATCTTTTTAAACTTGAACCATGGTCTGTTGAGCTCCAACTATATTCCATCTTTGATAATGTTTTCCCCATAGTTGATGTGTTTCTATCGCTTGATAATTATCAGACTAATTCCCATGTCCAATTGCTCATGCGAACCCCACACGGTCCCATGTCCAATTGCTCATGTGAACCCCACACAGACTAATAACGAACTAACCCAATAACCCAACCCAATAACGGACTAATAACGAACTCACGAACCCAATAACGAACTAAAAATGTTGCTCCCAATACTGACACCTATCATGTGGATCCAAATAAGAATATCCATCCACATTGTAGAATATGTAGGCTGGACATTGCTAATTATAACAAGCTCCTGATGTGGGACATTGATGTTCTCTACATAAGGTGGAGTAGAGTCATCAAATAAAATATAGAAGTGGTTGTCATCCCATAAATGACAACTATCCATATACCAATCATTGCAATCGGCCTCCAAATCATATCAAGCATATATTTCTTGATTATATTCATCCACGATGGTTTCCATAAGAAATATATCCTGCATGTTATCCAATGAATCTTGAATACTATGAAAACTATCATTGAGGCCATCTGTAAGGTCATGCAATCTGTCATGCAATGTGCTACACAATGTGTCATACAATTGGGATTTGAATGCTTCAGTTATTTGTAGAATTTATTTTAGGGTTTGAGAGGAAATAGCCATCTGAGAACCCTATGAAAAGTTATGAACTCTGCAGTCCTGTTGTCGTGATGCAGGAGCATCGCAAGCAGCAAGCAAGCGCGAAGACGGAAGACAACTGGAAAGCACCAACGCACATTTTTGAAATGTTTTGAAACATTAATGTAATAGTTAAGAGGAAGCACACTTAGATATTGTAAACAGATCTTGAACGGTTTCTCTCATCTGTAGTAGGTGAAGGCATTTATGCATAATTAATGTAAGTAGGTAGATTTAAATGCAGATTAGACAATTTAGAGCGTAGGAGGGAAAACCGACTATAGACACCCTCATCTTGTATCATTGTAACATTAACATTATCAAGAAGGAATAGAGCAGGAGAAGAGAGTTGTAGCAGGAAGTTGTAGAGCAGAACCCATGTATAGAAGTTTGAATTAATGGAAAGAGATTTGATTCAGATTCATGGTGTTCTAATACTTTATGTGTATACATGTTGAATGTTATACTTATGGTTGTTTTACTCTTTCTGTTGTACATTTGCTTTTATGCTATGTATGTATGATTTCATGTTAAGTGTTTGAAGTCTGAGAGAGTAAGGAAATGAGTTTCAATTGTTTCTCTTCTTGAGTAAAAGTTCCTGCAAGGAGTGCAGTGGAGCATCCGCAAGGAGTGCGTTGATGGGTTCAGAGCTCATCTCTGAAAGCTCAGGAGGGATACTGTTGTTCTCATTTCCCACAGAAGTGCAAGTCAAGCACAAAAGCCGTGCAAGGTGTGCGCAGGCTGGTTGGAAGTTCATAACTCACCAACCCAGGAGAAGGTTGAGACTACTTTCGTGAGGAGTTGCACAGAGTCAAAAGAACCCAAATACTTAGATGTATTTGAGGAAGTGCCACAAGGAGTGCGTGCAAAAGTCTTTTAGGAGGTTTGAGTTGGTGAAAGAAAGCTCAGGAGAGTTAGCGCCTTCAAGGTGTTGAAGAGCAGAAGAAGAGTTTTTGGTCATCGTGCAGAGTCTAAGTTAAAGTGAAGAGGATTGCTGAGGTGACTCAGAGCAGAGGTTCTTTGAGGAAGAGATTGGACGGTCGAGGTTCTCCGAGGAGAATCCCCGAATTAGCGAGGACCATAGGATCCAAGGAAGTTGTAGGGGAGTTAAGTGTTGGATAGATCCACCCTTCAAAAGGCAGGGTCAACGTGGGATGTCGATTTCGATCTATTTAGGTCGTCAACCATTTCGGCATTTCGGGGTTCGAAAGTCCGAAGTGTAAGCCAAAATCCTTGACTGATCAAATCCCTGAAACGCGAAAAGGAGGTTTTTGCGTGGGAAAGTTTAAGTTTTTCGGAACTTTGGAGTTCAGAGTTTCGAAAGTCTCAAGGGAGAGAGATCGGGACACAGCAGGGGAGAAAACCCGAAACGAAGAGGAGGCGACACGTGGAAGGACAAGAGACTTCCCATCGAGTTTTGTGAAACAACGAGGTGAAGTACCATTTCGATATTCTGGGACTTCAGAGATCGGAAGGTGGAGAGGACATAGAGTTTGAGCTTTGGCATATCGAACTCCCGGTATGCGAATTTGCGCTGACCGTTGGATCAAGGGAGAGTTCACAGCCGTTGATCTCCTTAAAAGGGGGATTTCGGGTTTCGGAGGTCGAAGAGGTAAGGCGCTCGACCACAGGATTTGAGAAATTGCGAAGTCTGGTATCCCAAAATAAAAGAGGAAATTTCCTCAAGGTGTTGTTGTGGGTAGATTTCCTGAAAGGGAAATAGAAGAGCCAGTTGAGCTCTCGGGACGAAATGGGAAGATTTTGTGCAGATCCCGACCTGCGGGTCAGGGGAGGGGTCTGCATCAGAATTGGTATCAAAGCATAGGAAAATTTTCTTTTCTTTCTATAGAAGGGAAAAGAGGAATTTTAAAGCCATGTCACCGAGAAGAAGAGACAGGAAAACACTCGATTCACCAGAGGAAAGGGAAATGCTAAGAAGAAGGGGTAGGCAATTACCTGAGCCACCAGGGGCAAGAGAGATGTGTGAACTACATGCCGGGCTTGATGCCATGGAGACAACATAGAGGCGCACAGTCGATGCTGGAGATATCAGTGAGTCTGAAAGTGAAGATGAAGCTGGACATGGAGGAGAACAAGTTGCTGCTGAAGATGTAGCAGAAGAATGCCTATTTAGGGTTGTTGCAAGGATAGGTGCCAGGGAAAAAATGGACATTCCAGTATATGAAGGAAACCTGGACGTTGAAGAGCTTCTAGATTGGATTAGAGCTCTGGATAAATATTTTGACTATGAGGATGTTGAAGAAGATAAGAAGGTTAAACATGTTGTCACAAGACTTAAAGGACATGCAACATTATGGTGGGATGAACTGCAGGCTGACAGATGTTGCAAAGGCAAGAAGAAAATCAAGAGTTGGGATAGAATGATTGCGAATATGAAAGCAAAATTCATACCCAAGGATTATCAAATCACTATGTTTCGAAGGATGCAAAATTTGAGACAGAAGCTGATGTCAGTGAAGGAGTATACTGAAGAATTCTATAAGCTAAACATCAGGGCAAGTCATCGTGAAAGTGATGATGAAAAGGTTGCTAGGTATATGAATGGTCTGAGATATGACATTTAGGATGAGATGAGCATGATGACCATCCGAACGGTGGAAGATGCTTATCAGATGGCTCTGAAGGCTGAAGAGAAGCGGAACCGAAAACAAGGTCAAAGAAGCCGAGGTGGAAGCCGAGACAGAGGCAAGGCAGTTACCCAAGACAAGACTCAGAAGCCTAAAGAAGAGTGGAAGAAACCTCAAACTCAAACCGAGAGAGGTGGAAGCTCACAGAGAGGACAGTATGCTGATAACAACACTTTTCCTCGCGCTAGAGGAAGAGGAAGAGGCAGAGGTGGAGTAATAAAATGCTTCACGTGTGGAAAGAATGGGCATAAATATTATGAATGTCCAGATAAGAAGAAAGAAGGTGGTGAAAATCACATTGCCAAAGCTCAAAGATGGAATGTTGAGGCAAAAGATGCTGAAGGTGGAAGATCACTGATGATGAGGAAAGTTCTCTTAACGCCAGAGAAGGAAGTAGAAAATCTAGTCCAAAGGAACAAACATTTTCGGACTACTTGCAAGACAAAAGACAGGGTATGCAAGGTCATCGTGGATAGTGGTAGCACAGACAATCTCGTTTCTACAGAGATGGTAGAAAAGCTGGAGCTGGAGACTATTCAACATCCAATCTCATACAGAGTTTCGTGGCTACAAAAAGGGCATCAAGTAAATGTCACTAAACAATGTTTAGTTGAAATTAAAATAGAAGGATATAAGGATGAAATACTATGTGACGTCATTCCCATGGATGCTTGTCATCTATTGCTGGGTAGGCTGTAGCAATATGACAAGAATGTGATTCACGATGGGAGAAAGAACACATACACCCTAGAGAAGAATGGAAGAACTCACATGTTGTTTCCAATCAAGGATAAAGAAGTCACAACAGAGGTAAGCAACACAATACTTCTCATGAGTGGGAAGGAACTTCTTAAGGAGGTTAAGAAGAAGGAAGATACACAATTCATTGTGGTTAGAAAACCTAGAATTGTTTTAACCAACACAAGAGTGGATGGTTTACCAGAGGAAATCCAGCAGCTACTGGAAGAATTTGCTGATATAGTAGTGGACGAACTACCTCGTTCGTTGCCACCTATCAGGAGTATAAGTCATCACATTGATCTCATACCTGGGGTTAGTTTATCAAACAAAGCAGCGTAGAGATTGACGCCGCAGGAGAATGAAGAGGTCAAGAGACAGGTCCAAGACTTAATGGACAAGGGATTGGTTAGAGAAATCTTGAGTCCATGCGTTGTTCCAACAGTGCTCATTCCAAAGAAAGATGGAGGCTGGAGGATGTGTACATACTCTAGGGAAATTAACAAGATTACCATCAGGTACAGATTTCCATTACCAAAAATGGATGATTTGATGGATTGTTTGAGTGGAGATTTTTTTTTTTTCAAAGATTGATTTGAAAAGTGGATATCATCAAATTCATATGAGAGAAGGTGATGAATGGAAGACAACATTCAAGACAAATGAAGGGCTGTATGAATGGCTTATTATGCTATTTGGCTTAACAAATGTGCCCAGTACTTTCATGAGATTGATGAATGAAGTCCTGAAGGAGTTCATTGGAAAGTTTGTCATCGTATATCTCGACGATATACTGATTTTCAATAGGACAGAAACAGAGCACTTGAAGCATTTGGCTAAAGTGATGAGAAGATTGCAGGAAGAGAAGTTGTTAATAAATACGAAGAAGTCATCATTCATGAAGACATAACTCATTTATTTGGGATTTGTTATTTCTGCAGATAAGTTGGAAATGGATCCAGATAAAGTGGAGGTGATTAAGAATTGGCCATCGCCAAAGAGTATCTTTGAAGTAAGAAGCTTTCATGGATTGGCTAGTTTCTACAAAAAAATTATTAGAAATTTCAGTGGAATTAGTGCACCGATGATGGACACGGTGAAGTAAAGACATAGATCTTTTCACTGGATGGAAGAAACAGAGAAAAGTTTCAATTTGTTGAAAAAGAAAATTACTGAACAACCAATTTTAGTGTTGCCAGATTTCAACAAGACGTTTCAAGTCAAATGTGACGCTAGTGGATTCGCAATTGAAGCGGTCTTGAGCCAAGACAACAGGCTGGTCGCATACTTTAGTGAGAAACTGAATGATGCAAGGGTTAAGTACTCCACATATGACACAGAGTTTTATGCGGTCATACAAGCACTGAAGAAGTGGAGGCACTATTTGGTTCCTAAAGAGTTCGTTTTGTACAGTGATAATCATGCCTTACAATTTGTAACTCAACAGGATAAGTTGAACCAAAGACATGTTAAATGGGTTGAATATATGCAGAATTTTACTTTTGTAATTAAACATATTTCTGGAACTGCTAACAAAGTTGTTGATGCTTTGAGTAGGAAAAGTTTGCTTATGCAAGAGTTCAGAGTCAAAACATTGGGTTTTGATAACCTCAAGGACATGTACAGAAATGATCCAGATTTTAAAGAGGCGTATGAGGCATCTGAGAATCCAGTTCTCAGAGATAGGAGTCAATGGGATGAATATATGATCCAGAATGGATTATTATTCAGAGGTAATCAACTGTGCATTCCAAAATGCTCCATGAGGGAGAATCTGTTGAAGGAAAAACACAGTGGAGGATTGGCTGGACACTTCGGTCATGATAAGACGTTTTCAAAGTTGAATAGCTCATATTTTTGGCCAGGGATGAGGACAGATGTCAAAAGGTTTATGGATAGATGCAGAATTTGTCAGCACACAAAAGGAAGGAAACAAAACACAGGGTTATATCAGCTGTTACCCATACCAGAGAGGTCATGGGATGCAGTGAGAATGGATTTTGTGTTGGGGCTACCAAGGATACAAAGAGGGTTTGATTCAATCTTTGTGGTTGTAGACAGATTTTCTAAAATGGCACACTTTATACCATGCCAGAAAACCAGTGACGCGACTCACATCGCAAACCTGTTTTTCAAGGAAGTTGTCAGACTTCACGGCTTACCAAGGAGTATAGTATCAGATCGAGACACCAAGTTCGTAGGACATTTCTGGAGGACTTTATGGAAGAAGCTGGGGACAAGTATGTCTTTTAGCTCAGCTTATCATCCTCATACGGATGGGTAGACATAAGTTGTAAACAAAAGCTTGGGAGATTTACTGAGAAGCCTAGTGACTGAATACCACAGTCAGTGGGATCAAATTCTACCGCAGGCAGAATTTGCTTATAATGATTCAATCAATAGAAGTACGGGGCAGAGTCCATTTCAGATTGTTTATGGAATGCAACCTAGGGGAGTTTGAAAGATTCAGAACAGGATGAAACAAGAAGTGCTAGTGCAGAATATTTTGCAGAGGCAATGAAGGAACTTCACAGCCAAGTGAAGAGGCGATTGCAGAATTCAAGCCAGGAGTATAAGCGCAGAGCAGATCAACACAGGCGACAACTTCAGTTCAAAGTTGGTGATTTGATTCTTGCACACTTGAGGAAGGAAAGGTTCCCAAGGGGAACATATAACAAACTAAAGATGAAGAAGATTGGACCATGTAAGATCATAAAGAAATTTGGGGCAAACGCATATGAGATTGAATTACCCGATGGGATCGAAATTTCACCGATATTCAATATCTCAGATTTGTACCCTTACAAAGCTGAAGAAGTAGGAGCAGACAGTGGACAGACAAAGGTTCATTGGGCTAAACAAATGCCTGTAGCTGAAAATCCACAGATGGAAAGTATACTTGACAAGAGAGTCAATAAGAGGACCAGGAGAAAAGAGTATTTTGAATACTTGGTCAAGTGGAAGGGACATCCAGTTGAAGATGCCAGCTGGGAGAATGAAGCTTAAATTCGTAAGCATGGGCAGACTGTGCAAGAGCTCATGAACAGGAGTTCATGAAAATTTTCAAGCGAAGGATTATGATGTAGGAGCATCGCAAGCAACAAGTAAGCGCGAAGACGGAAGACAGCTGGAAAGCACCAACGCACATTTTTGAAATGTTTTGAAACATTAATGTAATAGTTAAGAGGAAGCACACTTAGATATTATAAATAGATATTGAGCAGTTGCTCTCATCTGTAGTAGGTGAAGGCATTTATGAATAATTAATGTAAGTAGGTAGATTTAAATGCAGATTAGATAGTTTAGAGAGTAGGAGGGAAAACCGACTATAGATACCCTCATCTTGTATCATTGTAACATTAACATTATCAAGAAGGAATAGAGCAGGAGAAGAGAGTTGTAGCAGGAAGTTGTAGAGCAGAACCCATGTATAGAAGTTTGAATTAATGGAAAGAGCTTTGATTCAGATTCATGGTGTTCTAATACTTTCTGTGTATACATGCTGAATGTTATACTTATGGTTGTTTTACTCTTTCTGTTGTACATTTTCTTTTATGCTATGTATGTATGATTTCATGTTAAGTGTTTGAAGTCTGAGAGAGTAAGGAAATGAGTTTCAATTGTTTCTCTTCTTGAGTAAAAGTTCCTGCAAGGAGTGCAGTGGAGCATCCGCAAGGAGTGCATTGACGGGTTCAGAGTTCATCTCTGAAAGCTCAGGAGGGATACCGTTGTTCTCATTTCCCATAGAAGTGCAAGTCAGGCACAGAAGCCGTGCAAGGTGTGCATAGGATGGTTGGAAGTTCAGAACTCACCAACCCAGGAGAAGATTGAGACTACTGTCACGAGGAGTTGCACAGAGTCAAAAGAACCCAAATACTTAGACGTATTTGAGGAAGTGCCGCAAGGAGTGCATGCAGAAGTCTTTTAGGAGGTTTGAGTTGGTGAAAGAAATCTCAGGAGAGTTAGCGCCTTCAAGGTGTTGAAGAGAAGAAGAGGAGTTTTTGGTCATCGTGCAGAGTCTAAGTTATAGTGAAGAGGATTGCTGAGGTGACTCAGAGCAGAGGTTCTTTGAGGAAGAGATTAGACGGTCGAGGTTCTCCGAGGAGAATCCCCGAATTAGCGAGGCCCGTAGGATCCAAGGAAGCTGTAGGGGAGTTAAGTGTTGGATAGATCTACCCTTCAAAAGGCAGGGTCAACGTGGGCCGTCGATTTCGATATGTTCAGGTCGTCAACCATTTCGGCATTTCGGGGTTCGAAAGTCCGAAGTGTAATCCAAAATCCTTAACTGGTCAAATCCCCGAAACGTGAAAAGGATGTTTTCGCGTGGGAAAGTTTAAGTTTTTTGAAACTTCGGAGTTCGGAGTTTCGGAAGTCTCAAGGGAGAGAGATCGGGACACAACAGGGGAGAAAACTCGAAATGAAGAGGAGGCGACACGTGGAAGGACATGAGACTTCCCGTCGAGTTTTGTGAAACAACGAGGTGAAGTACCATTTCGGTATTCCGGGACTTCAGAGATCAGAAGGTGGAGAGGACATAGAGTTCGAGCTTTGGCATATAAAACTCCCGATACGCAAATTTGCGTTGACCGTTGGATCAAGGGAGAGTTCACAGCCATTGATCACCTTAAAAGGGGGATTTCAGGTTTTGGAGGTCGAATAGGTAAGGTGCTCAACCATGGGATTCGAGAAATCGCGAAGTCCGATATCCAGAAATAAAAGAGGAAATTTCCTCAAGGTGTTGTTGTGGGTAGATTTCTTGAAAGGGAAATAGAAGAGCCAGTCGAGCTCTCGGGCTGAAAGGAGAAGATGTTGTGCAGATCTTGACCTATGGGTCAGGGGAGGGGTCTGTGTCACATTGTCACAAAAAAACCCAAAAAAATAGAACAATAAATTACGGCAGAAAATCGCGGCTTTTTCCGGAAAACTCCTAAAAAACTGTTGAATTTAAAATGCTCATAACTTCACTTCCCGGACTCCGTTTCGGCTATTTTGTTTTTTGAAATTGGATATTTTTTCGAGAGGAATTAAAATACCCAATTTGTTTTTCCAAATTCATCTCGTAAAGATTCATATCTGAACCTGAAGTGCGTCGCCCTATTTTCTCTTCCCTAGAAAATTTCTGCAAAAAGAGAAAAACATTCTTCCCTTGTTTGTCCAAGGAAAGTGCTCTGATACCACTTGTTAAGAACCAAATATCTAAATACAAAGTAACACAATAATACCAAAGATATCTGAATACAATCACCACACAAGATATATGGAACAATATAGAAAACAACCACTTTATTATATCACAACCCTTGAGGTAGGACAACACCATACAATGGATCATATTATGGAAGGGATCCTCTCCTGTTCGAGGAGGCTTCCTAATATTGAGCTACCACTCCAATACAATACTTCTCTTCATATTTCATTACATTTTTTGAACCCCTTTATATAGTGCTACCATCACCTAAGAACATTCTAGAGGAGGAATCTTCTAGAAGTAGAACCTTCTAAGAAGTCCTTTTACATTTATTATATCTAACTACCCATTTATTATATCTAACTACCATAGTGGGTCTTATTTAATAATATAGTGGACCTAGTCCACCTTACATTGAATGGTCTCCACTATTATCACTATGAGCCCTATACCCCCCCCCACACTACCTCTCTAGCTACCTAACATGATGCTTTCCATATAACCAAATAAATTTTCCATTGCAATGGGGGGTGATGATTTGAATGGAGGAACCACAATATTACTAATATGCAGAGGTTTTTCCTGCATAAATTTGAAGTAATGGGTTTTGTAAGACAAATGATGCCAAACCAAGAGAGGAAGACGTTATTCCTGCATAAAATTTGAAGAAGTGAGTTTTTCCCATTGTGCCATACACTAACATTGAAAGGTTTTGTTGATGAATTTATTATTATACATATGTGTTTTCTAGTATAATTGAAGGACCAAGCATTTTCAATCCTTTTTTAGTGTAGGAAGAGAGTGGGAATTGATTTCCAACAACTCTATAGTCTTCCTGGAGTTGGAGAGAATGTTTTATTTTAGGTTGGAGATCCATTTGTAATGTGATAAATCATTTGAAGTTCTTCAAATTATATTAAAGGATAAGTTGTACGGTTGAAGCGGGCCTGGAGATGTAGCCCAAGATGGGTACTGAACTTTGTTATCAACCTTCTTGTCTCATCTCTTTATTCTTTCTCTCGTGCATTTCTTCAATTTAGATTTTCAATTATGCTTTAAGCTTTGTAATTGAGTTAAGTTAAGTCATATTTAATTATTTTCAAATAAAGTCAGTGGATTTTCAGATCAATTTTGTTCTTAACAAACATCATCGAGACAATTTTGACAAATGTGCCTCTTGGCATGCCTCGACCCCTTTGTAGCTTGTTCACAATGACTTTTGTGGTCCTCTTTCTTCTCCTTCTTTTCTCGGTGAAAATATTTCTTAACTTTCATTGATGATTTCTCCATGCACACTTGGCTTTACTTCTTAAAAATTAAGACTGAAGTTTTTGAAAAGTTATTGGCTTACAAGGCCATTGTAGAAAAGCAACCTGGACATCAAATTCAAAGGTTAATAACATATAATGGTGACAAATATGTGAAAAATAAATTTACAAGTTATTGCACTACTCCGAGAATTCAAATGGAACATATTGTTCCATATACACCACTGCAAAATGTTGTTGCTAGGAGAAAGAATCACACAATAAAAGAAATGGCTAATTGTATGATCTAATCTAAGGGATTAAGCCTTCATTATTGGGAATAAGCCATCGATTGTGCAAATTACATACTAAATCACACTCCCACAAAGGATCTAAAAACTATAAGACTGGAAGAAACATGGAATAAAATTAAGCCAAATGTAAGACACTTTCGTGTATTTGGCAGTGTATCATGGGCTCACATTCTTGATGAGAAAATGAAATCTTTACAACCTAAAAGTGAGAAGTGTATTTTTGTTGGTTATTCTGAATATGTCAAAGGTTTCAATTTCATTCTAATGAAATTATTATTAGAAGAGATGTTAAATTTGATGAAAATATCTTAGATTGTGAGATTAATTTGGCATTTGTGCCTTCTTCAGCCCGCACAAGGCCCGATTAGTTGCCAAAGGATTCTATCAAGTTGAAGGAATTGACTATACTGAAACCTTTTCCCCTATACCCAAAATGAATTCCATCCTCCTTGTTCTTTCCCTTGCTTCCTCATATAAATGGGAGGTCCATCAGATCGATGTTAAATCCACCTTCTTGCATGGGGATTTATAAGAAGAAATATGCATGGAAAAACGTATTGGATATATACAAAATGACTCCATCCTTGTTTACCACCTAAATAAATCTCTTTATGGTCTAAAGCAAGCTCCTCAAGCTTGGTACACCGAAATAGATTGATTTCTTCTTGATATCGATTTTTCTTTTGACCCTAAAACACATATTTCATTAAATTTGGAAATATTCTATTACATGGACTTCATTAACATTGAGTTTTTTATAAATCCTTCATATATTCCATGGAGGAAGTCATTCTATTGAGATGCCTAGTGTGGACTTAAGTAAGTGATTTTCCTCTAAGAACCAATACCAGGAGTAGGTAGTGAAAGCAAAGGTCTTTGAAGAGTAGTACGCAGGAAATGGATATTTATCTCTCCTCATTGTCGATTCTACAAAACCACTGACCTGATGTCATAGTGCCAACCAACCATAGAAAAATCAATCATGGTTGGGCATTACTTTCACCAAAAGGAGGAGAAAATGATAAGAATTTTAAATGCATAAGAGATAGATGTTGTAACACATTTTTCAAGGTTTTTAGTTGAACTTTGTATATGTCCCCATTTTCTTTGATTATTAATGATTAATGTTTAATGTAACTACAAATAAATTATCAAAATTAAGATATTGATTTTCAAGTTTAATCATATATTCAAAGTCATTCATTTTTTACTCATCTCCCATTAGTCTGAATAGCTCACTTAAGACTCATTATTAATTCATTCTAATTATTTTTGTAAGAAATGTGAGTTTTATTTCAAAAATACATATCACATATATACATGTATTGATGCATATAATTGAATAAAATTCAATAAATAGTTTTGTGCCTTGTTGGCTTATATGAAATGATTTCAATCACTAATAATTTATTTAAGAATACAAATTTACAAAAAATTATGGATAGGGAAATCAAATGCCATACAATGCAAAAGTTCAAAGACATCTATTTATGGCCCATATCCAATGAAAAATAGTCCACTTAACACTCATTATCAATTAATTCTATGTTTTTTGAAGAAATACATTTTTATTTACATGAAGTTTTATTTCAAGAATTACATCGCATTTATACACTCATATTAATGCATAATATAGGTAAATAGAAGTCAATGTCCTTAAATTGGCTTATATAAGATGATTGCAATTATAAATAATTGATTTAAGAATACATATTTATAAAAAGTTATGGATTGAGAAATCAAATACCTTATAATTTAAAAAGTTCTAAGTCATTCATCTTTGACCCATCTCTCATTACCATGAATAGCCCACTTAGCATTCATTATTAGGAAATTATAAGTTTTTTTGGAAGAAATGCATCGTTGTTTATATGGAGTTTTGTTTCAAAAATTATATATCACATTTATACATTCATATTATATCACATTTATGCACTCATATTAACGCATATAAGTAAATAAAAGTCAACAAATAAATATGTGTTTTTTTGCTTATATGGGATGATTTCAATTGATTTAAGAATAAAAAGTTACAAAAAGTTATGGATAGGAAAATCAAATGCTTTACACTTTACATTCATCTATGACACATCTCCAATAAGCCTCAATAGTCCACTTAGCACTAATTATCAATTAATTCTATGTTTTTTTAAAGAAATGCAACTCTATTTACATGGTATTTTATTTCAAAAATTACATAACACATATATTAATGCATATTAATGCATATATGCAAATAAAAGTCAATAAATGACTTTGTATGCCAAATTAGAATAGCAAAATTTACAAGTTTATGCAAATATTTTTGTCTATGCAAATGTATAAAAACAAATGGCTAACCACTTATATAAATTAACAAGTCTATGCAAATGTATAAAACAAATGGCTAACCACTTATATAAATTAACATAAAGATCATTTTCTTAAAATAAATTATAATATCTTATGCTAGTTTATGTTAGCGCACGGAGGAATCGAACCACCAACCTCCTGCTTGTAAGGCAGGCACTCTTCCATTGAGATAACACCCTTTAAAACATTAGAGAAGAGGAATTTCAATGATTTTCTTAAAGTTAAGAAAATAGTCTCCATTCATAGTAAATAATGTCTTTGAAATGATATTAAAAAGAAATTTAATAAAACTCCATATTTCTTATATATTCAATATATGATGCAATGATCTCAACATGGAACGTTTAAGCTAACCATTCATTAAAACATGTTTATAGGAAAACAAAAGATTCTACTAGCCAAAGACAAAGGCAACAAGGAAGGAGCTCCCTTGGCTCTAACAAAATTATGAAATAAATTCACTTTCAATAAATAAAAATATTCAAACAATAAAAGGTAATACAATGGTACCTTATTAAATGACACTTATGGTTTTAGGCAATCCCTTTAGAGCATAATAGTTGTAAGGACATCATGAGAGACTGATATTGTAGTTCAAAACAAAAGTATGCATAAATTGTTTTCCACCTAGTCAATAAATTGAAGCTACACGACAAACAATGGATTGTCATCCTTATATGTTTGCAAAATGTACATGCCATCATTCTAGTAAAGCTTACCAAATATATTAACTATAAAATCACGTTGTGCCATTAGATTCTACAAACTTGAAAGCTTCTATAGTAAGTCCAAACTAACAACTATTCGCTTCAATCTACAAAAATGTTTCCCCAAAATTACCACCTACAAACTTTAGTTGATAGTTTAGGCACAAAAAAATAACAGTAGACAATGAAAATCATAGTTTTTTCCAGTTACAACCTTAGAGGTTACTCTCTAAAACCTATTATGGATTTCATGTTTGATAAATTAAAAATGCTACAAGATGCCACATCTTGGATTTC
>ML782487.1:344883-356104 GCA_009831015.1 Picea engelmannii | reverse complement strand
TTACTACAACACTAAGTGCTTTTGGAATTGAGCATATATAGTGCGCAGCTATCTTTGAAACAAAAGACTTCCCTGGGTTGATAATTTATGTTTCACTTGGTTGTTTGAAATTAATTAAGCAATTATAGTGACCAACAGTGTGTGCTAGATTTCCCTCTTGCACAAGCATGAGCTCATCTGGGATAACATCATCCCAATGTGGGGGAAAGCTAGTGTGTGCTAGTTTTCCATCTTGCATGAGCATGAGCTCATCTAGGACAACATCATCCCATCGTGGGGGAAAGAAAGCTTGTGCTAGCTTTTCCTCTTGCGCAAATCATGGGGGAAAGCAATATTGCACTAGAGTTTCCTCTTGCGCAAGCACAAGCTCATCTCGAACAACATAATCTCACCATGGGGTAAAGCTAGCACTTTCTAGATTTCCCTCTTGCACAAGCATGAGCTCATCTTGGACAACATCATCCCACCATGGGGGAAATCCAGTATGAACTAGCTTTCACTCTTTCATAAGCACAAGCTCATCTCAGACATCATCATCCCACCACGGGGGGAAAGCTACCGTGCGCTAGCGTTTCCTCTTGCACAAGCACGAGCTCATCTTGGACAACATCATCCTGTCATGGGGGAAAGCTACCTCTTGCACATGCACGAGCTCATCATAGACAACATCATCCCATCATGGGAGAAAGCTAGCACATGCTATCTTTCCCTCTTGCACAAGCACAAGATCATCATGAACAACATCATCCCACTGTGGGGGAAAGCTAGAGTGTGCTAGCTTTCCTTGTTGCACAAGCACGAGCATATGCCAGACAACATCATCCCATCATGAGGGAAAGCTAGCGCATCCTAGCTTTCCCTCTTTCACAAGAAAAAACTCATCTCAGACAACATCAACCCATCATGGGGGAAATCTAGTATGTGCTATCTTTCCTTCTTGCACAACCACGAGCTTATCTTAGACATCATCATCCCACCATGGGGGAAAGCTAGTGTGTGCTATATTTTCCTCTTACACAAGCATGAGCTCATCTCTAACAACATCATCCCATAGTGGGCGAAAGATACCTCTTTCATAAGCACAATCTCATCGTGAACAACATCATCCCACCATGGGGGAAAACTAGCATGTGCTAGCTTTCCCTCTTGCACAAGCACAAGCTCATCTCAGACAACATCATCCCACCATCGAGGGAAGTTAGCATGTGCTAGTTTTCCCTCTTTCATAAGCATGAGCTCATCTCGTACAACATCTCACGAACTCTAGTGCATGCTATCTTTCCCTCTTGCACAAGCACGAGCTCATCTCGAACATCATCTCACTATAGGGGAAAGCTAGCTCATTTCCCACTTGCACAAGCACGAGCTCATCTCGGAAAACATCATCCCACCATGGGTGAAAGATAGCTTCTGCTAGCTTTCCCTTTTATACAAGCATAAGCTCATCTCCGACAACATCATCCCACTGTGGGGGAAAGCTAGCGCGTGCTAGATTTCCCTCTTGCACAAACACGATCTCTTCTCAGACAATATCATCCCACCGTGGGTGAAAGCTAGCACGTACTAGCTTTCCCTCTTGCACAAGCACAATCTCATCTCGAACGAAATCATCCCACCATGGGGCAAATCTAGCTTGTGCTATATTTTTGTCTTGATCAAGCATGAGCCCATCCTAGATAACATCATCCCACCATGGGGGAAAGCTAGCGTGTGCTAGCTTTCCATCTTACACAAGCACAAGCTCATCACAAACAACATCATCCCACCGTGGGGGAAATCTAGCGCATGTTCTCTTTCCCTCTTGCACAAGCACGAGCTCATCTCTGACAACATCATCCCACCATGGGGGGAAGTTAGCGCGTGTTAGCTTTCCCTCTTGCACAAGCACGAGCTCATCTCAGACAACATCATCCCACCATGAGGGAAAGCTAGCTCATGCTAGCTTTCCTTCTTGCACAAGCATGAGCTCATTTCAGACAACATCATCCCACTATGGGCAGACTAGCTTTCCCACTTGCACAAGCATGAGTGAATATCGAACAACATCATCCCACCATGGGGGAAATCTAGTGTGCTAGCTTTCCCTCATGGAGGGATGATGTTGTTTGAGATGTGCTTGTGCTTCTATGCTGGCTTTCCCTCTTGCACAAGCACAAGTTCATCTCAAACAACATCATCCCACTGTGGTGAAAAGATGCTAGCTTTCCCTCTTGCAGAAGCATGACCTCATCTCAAACAACATCATCCCACCTTGGGGAAAAGCTAGCTCATGCTAGTTTTCCCTCTTGCACAAGCATGACCTCATCTCGGACAACATCCCACCATGGGGGAAAGCTAGTGCATGCTAGCTTTCCCTCTTTTATAAGCACAACCTCATCTCGGACGACATCATCCCACCATGGGGAAAGCTATCTCGTGCTAGCTATCCCTCTTGCACAAGCATGATTTCATCTCAGACAACATCATCCCACAGTGGGTGAAAGCTAGCTCATGCTAGCTTTCCATCTTACACAAGCACGATCTTATCTCGGAAAACATCATCCCATCGTGGGGGAAATCTAGTGTGTGCTAGCTTTGCCTCTTGGACAGGCATGACCTCATCTCAAACAACATCATCCCAATGTGGGGGAAAGCTATCACATGCTAGCTTTCCCTCTTACACAAGCACGAGCTCATCTAAGACAACATCATCCCACTGTGGGAGAAAGCTAGCGTGTGCAAGATTTCCATCTTGCACAAGCACAAGCTCATCTCAGACATTATCTCACCATGGGGCAAGGCTAGAGCATGTTAGCTTTCCCTCTTGCACAAACACAAGTTCATCTCAAACATCATTGCACCATGGGGAAAAAATAGAGAGTGTTATCTTTCCCTCTTGCACAAGCACGACCTCATCTCGAACAACATCCCACTATGGGGGAATGCTTGCGCGTGCTAGTTCTCTCTCTTACACAAGCACGATCTCATCTCGGAAAACATCATCCCACTGTGGGGGAAATCTAGTGCATGCTAAGTTTCCTTCTTCAACAAGAATGAGCTCATTTCGGACAATATCATCCCACCATGGGGGAAAGCTACCTCGTCCTAGCTTTCCCTCTTGCACAAGCATGAGCTCATCTCATAAAACATCATCCCATCATGGGGAAAAGCTTGTGCGTGCTAGATTTCCCTCTTGGACAAGCGCATGCTAGCTTTCCTTGTTGGACAAGCACAAGCTCATCTAAGACAACATCATCCCACAATGGGGAAAGCTAGCACGTGATAGTTTTCCCCTCTTGCACAAGCACAAGCTCATCTCAGACAACATCATTGCACCATGGGGGAAAGCATGCTAGTTTTCACTCTTTCACAAGCACAACAACATCTTGGGCAACATCATCCAACCATGGGGGAAAGCTAGCACATGCTAGCTTTCCCTCTTACACAAGCATGAGCACATCTCGGACAACATCATCCCACCGTGGGCATACTAGCTTTCCCTCTTGCACAAGCACAAGCTCATCTCAAACAACATCATATCAGCGTGGGTGAAAGCTAGCATGTGCGAAATCTAGAGTGTGCTATCTTTCCCTCTTGCACAAGCACGAGCTCATCTTGAACAACGTCATCCCACCGTGGGGGAAAGTTGGCTCATGCTAGCTTTCCCTCTTGCACAAGAACGAGCTCAACTCGGACAACATCATCCCACCATGGGGTAAAGCGAGCGTGTGCTAGCTTTCCCTCTTGCACAAGCACGAGCTCATCTCTGAAAACATCATCCCATCATGGGGAAAATCTAGCGCGTGCTAGTTTTCCCTTTTGCACAAGCACGAGCTCATCTCAGACAACATCATCTCACCGTGGGGAAAGCTAGCGCATGATAGCTTTCCCTCTTGCACAAACACGAGCATGTATCTGACAACATCCCACCATGGGGGAAAGATAGCTCGTGCTAGTTGTCCCTCTTGCAAAAACATGAGCTCATCTCAAACAACATCATCCCACCCTAGGGGTGATAGCTTTCCCTCTTACACAAGCATGAGCTCATGTTGACAACATCATCCCACCGTGGGGTAAAGCTACCTCTTGCACAAGCATGAGCTAATCTCGGAAAACATCATTCCATTGTGGGGGAAAGCTAGCATGTGTTATCTTTCCCTCTTGCACAAGAACAAGCTCATCTCTGACAACATCATCCCACCATAGGGGAAAGCTAGCGCGTGTTAGCTTTCCCTCTTGCACAAGCATGAGCTCATCTCAGACAAGATCATCACATCATTGGGGAAAGCTAGTGCATGCTAGCTTTCCCTCTTGGACAAGTACATGCAATCTTTCCCTCTTGGACAAGCACAAGCTCATCTAAGACAACATCATCCCACAATGGGAAAAGCTAGTGTGTGCTAGCTTTCCCCTCTTACACAAGAACAAGCTCATCTCAGACAACATCATTGCACTGTGGCGGAAAGCATGCTAGTTTTCCCTCTTGCACAAGCATGAGTGCATCTCGGGCAACATCATCCCATTATGGGGGAAAGTTGGCGTGTGCTAGCTTTCCCTCTTGCACAAGCACGATCTCATCTCAGACAAGATCATCCCACCGTGGGCATACTAGTTTTCCCTCTTGCACAAGCATGAGCTCACCTCGAACAACATCATACCAGCGTGGGTGAAAGCTAGCATGTGCTAGCTTTCCATCTTGCACAAGCATGAGCTCATCTTGAAAAACATCATCCCACCGTGGGGGAAAGTTGGATCATGCTAGATTTTACTCTTGCACAAGCACGACCTCATCTCAGACAACATCCCACCATGGGGGAAAGCTAGTGCATGCTATCTTTCCCTCTTGAACAAGCACAACCTCATCTCGGACAACATCATCCCACCATGGGGAAAGCTAGTCCATGCTAACTTTCCCTCTTGCACAAGCATGAGTTCATCTCAGACAACATCATCCCACAGTGGGTGAAAGCTAGCTCGTGCTAGCTTTCCCTCTTACACAAGCACGATCTCATCTTGGGAAACATCATCCCATCGTGGGGGAAATCTAGCGTGTGCTAGATTTGCCTCTTGCACAAGCACAAGCTCATCTCGAACAACATCATCCCATCGCGGGGGAAAGCTAGCACATGCTAGATTTCCCTCTTACACAAGCACGAGCTCATCTAAGACAACATCATCCCACTATGGGAGAAAGCTAGCATGTCCAAGCTTTCCATCTTGCACAAGCACAAGGTCATCTCAGACATTATCTCAACATGGGGCAAAACTAGAGCGTGTTAGCTTTCCCTCTTGCACAAACACGAGCTCATCTCAAACATCATTGCACCATGGGGAAAAAATAGAGAGTGTTATCTTTCCCTCTTGCACAAGGACGACCTCATCTCGAACAACATCCCACTGTGGGGGAACGCTTGCGCATGCTAGTTCTCCCTCTTACACAAGCACGATCTCATCTCAAAAAACATCATCCCACTATGGGGGAAAGCTAGTGAGTGCTAATTTTTCTTCTTGAACAAGCACAAGCTCATTTCAGACAATATCACCCCATCGTGGGGGAAAGCTACCTCGTCCTAGCTTTCCCTCTTACACAAACATGAGCTCATCTCAGACAACATCATCCCTCCATTGGGAAAAGCTATGTCATGCTAGCTTTACCTTTTGCACAAGCACAAGCTCATCTTGGAAAACATCGCCCCATTGTGGGGGAAACCTAGCATTTCCTTCTCACACAAGCACGAGTTCATCCTGAACAACATCATCCCATTGTGGGGGAAGCTAGCTCATGCTACCTTTCCCTCTTGCACAAGTAGAATCTCATCTCGGACAACATCATCCCACCGTGGGGGGAAGCTAACACGTTCTACCTTTCCCTCTTGCACAAGCACGAGATCATCTCAGACAACATCATCCCATCGTGGGGGAAAGATAGTTCATGCTAGATTTCCCTCTTACACAAGCATGAGCTCATATCGAACAAGATCATCCCATCATGGGGGAAAGGTAGCGCGTGCTGGCTTTCCCTCTTGCACAAGCACGAGATCATCTTGGACAACATCATCCCACCGTGGGTGAAATTTATCACATGCTAGATTTCCCTCTTGCATAAACACGAGCTCATCTCAAATATCATCCCACCATAGGGAAATCTTGCGCATCCTAGCTTTCCCTTTTGCACAAGCACGAGCAAGTCTCGGACTACATCATCCTACAATGGGGGAAAGCTAGCACATGCCTCTTTCAAAAGCACGAGCTCATCTGGGACAACATCTTCCCATCGTGGGGGTAAGAAAAAGTGTGTTAGTTTTTCCTCTTGCACAAGCATGAGCTCATCTCGGACAACATCATTGCATTGTCGGGGAAAGTTAGCGCGTGCTAGATTTCCCTCTTGCACCAGCACGAGCTCATCTCGGACAACAACATCCCACCATGGGGGAAAGCTAGCTTTCTTGTAGAAGCTTTCCCTCTTGCACAAGCATGACCTCATATCGAAATAAATCATCCCATTGTGGGGGAAAGGTAGCGCGTGCTAGCTTTCTGTCTTGTACAAGCTCGAGCTCATCTCGGACGACATCATCCGACCCTAGTAAAAAGCTAGCGCATGCTAGCTTTCCATCTTGCACAAGCACAAGCTCATCTAGGACAACATCATCCCACCATGGGGAAAAGCTAGCGCTTGCTAGCTTTCCCTCTTGCACAAGCACGAGTTCATCTCAAACAACATCATCCCATCATGGGGGAAAGCTAGCTTGTGCTATCTTTCCATCTTCCACAAGCACGAGGTCATCTCAGACAACATCATCTCACCATGGGAATGCTACCTTTCCCTCTTGCACAAGCACGAGATCATCTCGGACAACATCATCCCAATGTCGGTGAAAGCTAGCATGTACTAGCTTTCCCTCTTACACAAGCACAAGCTCATCTTAGACAACATCATCTTCTGATGGGGGAAAGGTAGTGCATGCTAGATTTTCCTCTTGCACAAGCACAAGCTCATCTCAAACAACAACATCCCACTGTTGGGGAAAGGTAGCGCGTGCTAGATTTCCCTATTGCCCAAGCACGAGCTCATCTCAGACAACATCATCCCACCATGGGGGAAAGCTAACGCTTGCTAGCTTTCCCCCTTGCACACGCACGAGCTCATCTTGGACAACATCATTCCACTGTGGGGGAAAGCTAGAGCGTGCTAGCTTTCCCTCTTGCACAAGCACGATCTCATCTCAGACAAAAACATCCCACCATGGGGAAAATCTAGTGTGTGCTAACTTTCCTACTTGCACAAGCACAAGATCATCTTGGACAACATCATCCCACCATGGGGGAAAGCCAGTGTGTGTTCTTTCTCTCTTGCACAAGCATGAGATCATCTCAGACAACATCATCCCACCATGGGGAAAAGCTAGCGTGTGTTAGCTTTCCTTCTTGCACAAGCACGAGCTCATCTCAGACAACATCATCGCATCATTGGGGAAAGCTAATGCGTGCTAGCTTTCCCTCTTGGATAAGCACATGCTAGCTTTCTCTCTTGGACAAGCACAAGCTCATCTAAGACAACATCTTCCCACAATGGGAAAAGCTAGCACGTGCTAGCATTCCCCTCTTTCACAAGCACAAGCTCATCTCAGACAACATCATCGCACCGTGGGGGAAAAAATGTTATTTTTCTCTCTTGCACAAGCACGACTGCATCTCAGGCAACATCATCCCACTATGGGGGAAAGCTAGAACGTGCTAGCTTTTCCTCTTGCACAAGCACGAGCTCATCTTAGACAACATCGTCCCACCGTGGGCATACTAGCTTTCCCTCTTGCATAAGCACGAGCTCATCTCAAACAACATCGTACCAGAGTGGGTGAAAGCTAGCATGTGCTAGCTTTCCCTCTTGCACAAGCACGAGCTCATCTTGAACAACATCATCCCACCATGGGGGAAAGTTGGCTTATGCTAGCTTTCCCTCTTGCACAAGCACGAGGTCATCTCAGACAACATCATCCCACCATGGGGGAAAGCAAGCGTGTGCTAGATTTCCCTCTTGCACAAGCATAAGCTCATCTCGGACAACATCATCCCATCACGGGGAAAAGCTAGCGCGTGCTAGTTTTCCTTTTTGCACAAGCACGAGCTCATCTCAGACAACATCATCCCACTGTGGGGGAAAGCTAGTGAATGCTATATTTCCCTCTTGCACAAACACGAGCACGTCTCCAACAACATCCCACAATGGGGGAAAGCTATCTCATGCTAGTTGTTCCTCTTGCAAAAGCATGAGCTCATCTCAAACAACATTATCCCACCCCGGGGGTGCTAGCTTTCCCTCTTACACAAGCATGAGCTCATCTCGACAACATCATCCCACCGTGGGGTAAATCTACCTCTTGCACAAGCACGAGCTAATCTCAGACAACATCATTCCATTGTGGCGGGAAGCTAGCGCATGTTATCTTTCCCTCTTGCACAAGCACGAGCTCATCTCTGGCAACATCATCCCACCATAGGGGAAAGCTAGTGCGTGTTAGATTTCCCTCTTGCACAAGACGAGCTCATCTCGGACAACATCATCGCATCATTGGGGAAAGCTAGTGCATGCTAGCTTTCCCTCTTGGACAAGCACAAGCTCATCTAAGACAACATCATCCCACAATGGGAAAAGCTAGTGTGTGCTAGCTTTCCCCTCTTGCACAAGCACAAGCTCATCTCAGACAACTTCATCGCACCGTGGGGGAAAGCATGCTAGTTTTCCCTCTTGCACAAGCATGAGGGCATCTCGACCAACATCATCCCATTGTGGGGGAAAGCTAGCACGTGCTAGCTTTCCCTCTTGCACAAGCACAAGCTCATCTCATACAACATCATCCCACTGTGGGCATACTAGCTTACCATCTTGCACAAGCACAAGCTCATCTTGAACAACATCATACCAACATGGGTGAAAGCTAGCATGTGCTAGCTTTCCCTCTTGCACAAGCACAAGCTCATCTTGAAAACAATCATCCCACTGTGGAGGAAAGTTGGTTCATGCCAGCTTTCCCTCTTGCATAAGCACGAGCTCATCTTAGACAACATCATTCCACCATGGGGGAAAGCTAGTGCATGCTAGCTTTCCCACTTGCACAATCATGAGCTCATCTCGAACAACATCAGCTCACCGTGGGGGAAAGATAGTGCATGCGAGCTTTCCATATTGCACAAGCACGAGATCATCTCTGACAATATCATCCCACAGTGGGGGAAAGCTAGCGCATGCTAGCTTTCTCTCTTGCACAAGCACAAGTGCATCTCGAACAACATCATTCCACTGTGGGGGAAAGCTAGCACATGTTGGCTTTCCCTCTTTATTAAGTTAGACTATGATTACATTCATATCCTTCAACAACTGTACCCAGAGCAAAGAGAGCAATACCCCTGTGGTTGCTCCTCGAAGAATGCTAACCTGCTACCTCAAATTATGGATTTGTTGTGCAAAAGGCATAAAATACTGACCCTTTGACCATGTCAAGGGGTATGCCAAATCACTTCCTTAAAACATTTGATCCATGCCTTGATAAATTTCAAGAAGTTTTAGCCACGCTCTAACCTTGCCCCTGAACAATCAAATTGTTGTTGTAAACTAAGTCTGAAAGCAAATTAGTAGTCTTTAGTCCAATAAAGCATGATGACATAAAATTGCGATAACCATGTGGTGCTTCATGTTTATATCTAATATACACATATCAATACCCCGTTTAATGATGGTTGTGGCTCATATGGAATGTTGGAACAAGGATGAAAATGATGTCTACACAGAACAAGCCTAAAATTTACTTACAACGATTTGGTCTCCTGCTGGTGCAATATAAAAATTAGACCTCTAACTGTCACTCAACTTCAAAACATGAACAAATATGACAATCATGCATGAAGAGGCTCCCAAATAGTCCTCAAATCAACATAGCACATGAGCATAAATGTCATCAAAAGCATGCACCAATAGGGGTTAACTCAGTCATTGTCTTCTCCACCAAGAAACATAGGATAGAGCCAAAATCATCCAATTAATGCACTTTTGTGCTGAACTAACCATAGAATAAACCTGAACAAGGCACCCCAAACATGTGTATAAATAGTAAATACTTGTCACTTGCAAAATCGAGATGAGTCAGCCCTAGGCTTTGTTAGACATAGGACGACCCTAGTATTTGTTCGGACATGTCATCTCTAATGTATGCTTAGACAGGTTAGCCCTCCCTTTATGATTTAGATCAACCAATATGAATCACTAGATTTTCTTGTCTTATGGTGTACCATGTATCTTGAGTACACAACTACAAGATCTTCATGTTTATGATGAAATTCCTTTATAAAGATTGAATCCATTGCTGGTTTGTTTCTCTTCAAACATTTGATGCCACACCCACTTGTTCATGTTAAAGGTACTATCCTCATTCGACCTCAACAAATTCCCAACAAAATCATGCGACTAGCACCTCAACAAACACAAATCAAGTTTATTTCGAGCCCAACACTTGTAACATTATCTCCAAGTGCACTCTCGATTTGATCATTGAAGATATGGGAATGTTACATCCACTTCTTATTAATAGCAACATACAAACCTCTGCTGCAAGCATGTGTGCTGCTGCCTAACAAACCTTGATATTTGGAGCTTCAAAAATGGAACACTTACACTGAAACAAGACTTGCAAGTCCTCTAGAAAGGCTCTATCAACATAACACTCTTGCTTGAATAGGAAAATATATTCAAATTCGGTAGACAATTTGTGTAGTACCCCAGAGTGGAGATCAAAATTTCATACAAACTTTCCAACAATAGATTCAATCATGATAAAATCACTCCTCAAAAGTATTCTAGCTATCGTTTTTTTTGTATAGGGATATTGTGTGGAGACTAGTGAGTCCAAGTGTTAGTCATAGTTGACACAAGATTAGCCTTAGTGAATTACTGAAGGAAATGCCACTTTGCTGGAATTTCATGCTTCTCATGTCATGACCATACATCGCAATTGCCAAATACAATACTCCTAATGAAAAACACATTACTGGGGTCCGATCTATGGATATAAACATAAATTTGATTCACCCATGTCTATCCTCAACAGGTTTGTCCCATATTAACAAATGGATATTTCTGAAATGGATTATTCATGGTGGTGTCCCTCAAATCTAGGAGATGATCTTGGGCATGATTTATGTGCTGCATTATTGGATGCTTCACCTATACTCTCTCATATCAATCATCCAA
>ML782487.1:328911-344197 GCA_009831015.1 Picea engelmannii | reverse complement strand
TGATTGATCGATAGGCTGCTAAAAGGAAATTAAAGTTACCAAAACTAGATCATATAACTTGCATCTCGTCATTATTGTAAAATATATCAAAACTATCAAAAAGATGGCAAGAATTCTTTATGATTACTTCCTGCCCTAGTGCTGGAAATAGGGTTGTTCTGGCAGTTGCTCCAAATGAGTATGAAGAAACAATTTAATGGCTATTATAAAGACAGGTTTATCTCGGGTCTTTGCTACTCACAAAGTGCACAAATATTCTTATGTGCTAGAACCCCAAATATATCCTATCTATTATATATGGTTGCTAGCTTAAATGTGACTAAATATACTAGAAGTATTACATAAAACTTGATCCACAACAATACAAAAACTTGTAATGCTTGGTCTATACACTATCTACTCCTTGGATAATCTTCATCCATGTAGTGGCCTACTACAAGAAGATAAAGTATCTCCCTTTTTTGCAAAGGACCACCATCTCTATCTAAGGCAACTTCAAGCAATAAAGTAGTTTTAGAACTTGATAGAATAATTTTTTAACTTAAAATAATCCAAAATCAAGAATACTTTTAAAGATAAATGTTGTACAGAGATGAGGATTCTAGCATGCACATGTCTCCTCACAGTTGGGTGGCAATAAGTTTATTGGTATCACTTCCGCAACAAATGAAAAAGGCATTTATAAAAATTGTGAAGACTATGAGAATGTGAAAAATTTCTTGCAAACACTTCACAACCTTTAAAAAATATATTATCTCCCAACTCTATGAACACATTGGCATTTTTTCTAAAATGAATTCTATATGGTTTATCGAACCCAATGGGTGTATATATATATAATATTATAATACTACCCTGCCTTTAAACACCCTCCATGAATACACAAAACTCTATGGATTAGGACCCATAATACTGAATGCCCACAATAAGGCTGGGCAAGCTTGGAAGCTAAAGAAAAAATCTGAAGGACACCTTCTAAGATTCATGTGGCATCTTTTCCCTTTATCAAAATCTTCATTAATAATTTTGAACCTATATATACACCAAAAGTTTCAATGATAAACCTACTTAAATGCCATCATTATGGCTAAGAGAATAACAATCAAGGTGTACTGATTGGTGATTTGAATGTTTACTAGTTGTAGGGAGATCTCTTGCAAGAGGTTTCCTTAACCTATAACCCTGCTCTTGTTAGTATCTATATGACACTAATAAGAGCATAAACATCTTACCTTTGGGCAAACTCTTTACGTCCTACAGAATTTTCAAGACTGGGGAAATGATTCATATGCTTATTGGAACCAATCAATCAAAGATAAGCTCATAGTTTCAATGCCTTGGGTAAGCATTGCTAACCATGTACAAGAGATTGCCTTTAGGCAAAGGGTTGATCCTATTTATGGAAAAATCATCTCCAACGTAGGCATTGAAGCTCCATGGCTACTAGCTTGTATAACATGTATAAAAAGAAACAAAAAAAATGGACAATACTCAGCCTGTGGAGACTGTTACCCATTGATTTGCACAAGGGTATCCTAGAGAAATCCTTCACTGTTGTCACCATTGTTGATCCTTGAATAGTAAGTGCAACAATTGTAGTCCCAAGTGAAGACGAGTGAAGACGCTTATATAGAATATGGAACAAATGGTTGATGAGGAAGCTCTAGATAGTAAAGCACTTGCAAGTGTTACCTTCTAAAATGATGGGAAGGCCCAGTGTGCAAGCTAGGGTGCAAAAAAGAGATACGAGTTTGCATGAAACAATTTTTAATCCACATAGCTTGCCTGATGGAACTAAGTTTGCCTATTGTGTAAAATCCTAAAGAACAACGAATACTAGATGGATATAAACTGGGATCTAGTTTATGCTATAGTTGCTACAATAATGAGGTTAGTTGTTCTCAGTTTGAAGCACATGCTGGACGAGCCTCAAGGCAAAATCCTTGCAATAGTATCTATCTTGCAAATGGGCAGTCCCTGCATGAAGTGGCACTTTCCCTGACCATGCTAAGAAGAATAATGTCAATACATCAGCATTGACCCAATCAGAAATCTGTGATATTATACTTGGAGCTGAGATAACCCCCCCTTCTCAACAAAGGAAACATATTACCGAATTGAAAAGTAGGCAAAGGAAGCAAGCTAGCTCACTGCAGTTACCACGAGGACTACAAATGTGCATGGTGATGAGTTGGTTGTCACCATGACCAATCCATATGAGCAGGTTGCTTTGGGTTCTAAAACAGATTGGCGTGTGAGGACAATATCTGCCACAAATCTGTCATATCTATGTTAACTCTGAAGATATCAAGGAGACTGCTTATACATACATCATGCCAGAGAACATATTGAAAGAAATTCATCTGCATAGATGACCTTAGGACTTGTATTGCAGGGTATATTTATGGTATAAGCCCTCCATACAATCCACATGTGAAGGAAATTTGTTGTATAACTATGTCTCGATAATGGGGAACACATCAACAAGTTCATTTTCCTTTGTATTTGCCGGAGAATGAATCTTTGAAAGATTTAGAGCCTTTGGGATAAATGCATACACAACCCAATGAGCTTCCTCAGTTGTCACCTCAGAACTTCATGCCTCTCCATCAAGCAAACTTTTGAGTACACTTAACTATTAATACTTGGAATGGGCACAATTGGGACATACTTTGAAAGTGTATTTACCATAGTGTAATTTGCCTAGGGGATTTTGGAAATCCAAGTTAAGGGAGAAGTTTGGACCGAAGATTGAGGGTGATTCTAACATAGATGCAAAATATGGTCCTTTGCTAATGGAAATTATGGAAACCTATTTGAAGTTGGAGAACATGTTTGGGAACTTGTCTAAGGGTAATGTAACGAGATATGCTGCAAATGTTGCAGTTGTTGTGCTGGTTGAAAGGGGTCTATTTGATGTTTGGAAGGATATTTTTACACGAGTGCAAGAAAGTGCAGTAGGAAAAATCTTTGTTTAGATACTAGTGCAAATGTACCAAAATTGTTTGAGGAAATTGTCAGAACTATTATAGATGATGTTTTGGCTCCACTAAATTTGGAAGAAATCAACAACTAGTTGAAGCTAGGATCTATTGACAATAAAGTGGAAATATCCTACCCTCTGAGGCAGACTACAGAGCGACCTACCCTGTGATAGAATGCTTAACATAGAGATATTTTTAAAGGGTGTGTTTGATGATAGATATATGCATATTTGTGTAAATAGCCTTCCTTTTATGTTTTCAATGTTGACGTTAGACATCATCCTGGATAGTATTAGACGTCAATTTCGATCAAAAAAGAAAATCTTCCAGACATCAAGGATGAAGAACACTGCGAGTATTCTATGTTTCAGAAGCTAATACGAATTGTTGGCATTGTTTATGGCTTCAATTTCAGACATTCTTTTGGTTTGTGTTGAACAAATGTGGCAACTATTTTTATTATAGTGAAAGCAATAATACCAGGAACATGGTCACATTCCATAAAAATATTATAAACTTACTTGAATTATTCAACATGCATTATGAGGCAATGAAAATAGCACCAAAACCATGACCATCCACCAAGAATAGAAATGAAGCTCATCAACCAGGGGTCTCCAACGCCAAGAAGAGAAGAAGCTCAATGAAGGTGTATCTCTCCCAAGTCCATCAAAATATCCAAGGAACCACCACCAAACTCCATCAAATGTGATGAAAATAAAAATGTGGAACCTTATACAATATGAGGTATAACATTCTAAAAGATCTTTCCAATGGATTAAGTATGCTCCAAATAGACTTTGGAGATCTTTTGTGCCTCCTAGAAGCTAGCAAATTTTTATTTTCTGTAGTTTATGTCGCTACAAATCAGGGTCTAAGACCAACTTCGGTTCCCTGTGGAGGAAAATTAGGTGGGAACTAGCATAAAATTTGTATTAGGTGTTCATAGAGTTCTATATTTTGAGCACTTGGAAAATTTCAGACTTACCATACATTGTTCAAGCCAATTTATACACCTAGTGCAAAACAATGACTTGTCAATTTTTGCACTTTGTCTAGCATTGGTTAAAACTGGTGCAATTTGTTGCCTTCCAAACAGTGAGGATTTAGAAACTTTTCACTAAACTAAACTTGTCTGGAATTGTAATAAACCCACTTATAAAATATAAATAAAAGTGCAATTATACATCTGATCACAAGCTGCAAGATTCACATGGGTCCCAATATACCCTTAAGAATGTACAATGAGTGGAGATAGCTAACAGATTGTTGGAAACAGGTTTAACTAATAAATAAATTAACTTTCCACCACACTATATGGAAATCAACATCAAAATAAGTATATCAGTTTTCCAAAAAATAACATGCCAAAGATGATAACCATTGCAAATTACTGGACAAAGGCTTAACTAGCAATGATCATACACTATTAATAAGTATTCCATTTTAATGTGTTCTTCCTGATTAAATACTTTCAGAAGACGAAGGGGATTGTGGCTACAATGGAATAGAGGAAGATATAACTATTCTTGGCTCTATACTAGTGAAAGATCGCCCAATATTACACAATAAAAGCCATATAGATTTTGGTTAAAATAACAGTTGCCAACTTAATCTGTCGAGGTAGAAAGTTAGAGTGGATAAGTCCAATAGTCTTTTAAAATCCCATATTTATTCCTGACTCTGTTTTGTGGTGAAACTGTAGCAACAACCTCTATCATCTTATCAAATGATTTGAATGATCATGACAACCAGAGCAAAAAGAATAGAAATGACTTCAACCAAGACTCTCAATGCTTCAAGCAACTGAATTACCACTTCAAAGATCCAATGGTTCAACCATTGCTGCTAAACTTGCTCGTGGCCTAAAAAAACAAAAAAAAAATAGAGTTCCAATCAATGGAAATTTGCAATCATATCAATGATGCAATCAACATTTTTCACCATTTCAGAGTTTGCAAAATTGCAATGTTTCCATCAGATTCTATCATGTATGAGGGTATGGGATTGACATTTAATTAAGAGCACCATATAATCAATATAATCCAACAAAGCTACTCCAAACATATTACCATGTATTGAGCATTCCTATGCACAGGTGTACACAGGTCCAAGGGTCACATGCATATATAACAGAGAATCAAAAATCTGTCTACTATTAACAAAAAACGTCCCCAAACAACTAAGTTAATTCCAATTTTATCGGATTATTTTGATGCTAAAGATAAAAGTAATTGTAAAACTAATAAGTCCAAACATGAGCTTTTCAAAATATATATATATATATATATATATATATATATATATATATATATATTCTTTGAATACCATCTTCACAAAACTCGTCTATTCAATTACTCTGTTTGAAAGAGTAGTTTGTGCAAGCCAAGGCTTTCTTCAATATAGAGTAATAGATAGCAAACTTTCTACAATATAAACCTATAATTGAAATAGCAACATGAAGTTAACTCCCATCCTTAAATACTTGTATGATGCACATACAAGAATTTTTACTTTTCTCTACAACATACATGATTAAAAGTTAAATAAACTGTGTATACAACATGGTGTTTCCTTGTGTATTAAATGGAATTACAACTCTTGTTCATTCTCGCTTTGACCTTTCTTGGAGACCACATGTATCATAAGCTTATGCCTTCAGTTTGAGACATATATAATATTTTTTTAGTTGTTTACTTCCATATTCCTCATGGTTAATGTTTGTTGTAACTTCTAGCAGTACGATGTTGATGGTTTATGCGCCTGAACAATATTCATTGTGTGCTTGCTGGATATCATATACATTTATTTGAGTGTGAAATATATGCCAACAAGTATTCACATTAACTACCAATGTCCAAAAGTCCAATACAATTAATTTTTAAAATAATAACACAAGCAGCCATCTAAAAATCACCTGGAAGAAGCCCTTCTCGACTGCCCGTGACAATACTTCCAACAACAGCAAGAAAGGCCAATCCATTGCAGAATGTGCCAACATTCTTCAGAACCCTCCCGTTTTCATAAGGCGTTGCACAACATCAACCCTCCACTGTTCATGCATCAAAAGTACATCCTTAGAAAAATACAAATACAATAGAGATTCCTTGAAATACTGAAGCTCCTCCTTAGTTTTAAAATCCCATTCTACCCTATGAAGGCAGGCCTAGTAGATGGCGCCACTGCTTGGCTGCAGGTAATCATGCCATGCAGTCAACACATGGAAACATTTGCAATACTCATAATCCAAACTGTGAGCAGGAAGAAAGCTTCGTTTATGTTTGGTATCAATTTTTTCATTGGCCCCAGATAATTATTGCAAGGCCCTCTACCTAATAAGAGAGTTTCATCATGACTCTTTACCACCACCTTATTATTGGGAAGGTGTTGTGCGTTTTGCTGTAAAAACTGGAGCAATGCCCCATCTATTCCATGCCAATTTTTCAAAGCGATGTAAACTTGTTCTCCTCCAATGCATCCCAGCTCCACTCCCGTTCTAATTAATGACTTGAGGCTCCCTTCCAGCTATGATTTGAGGACTCTCAAACTTACAAGAGATTAAGAAAAAGTCTAGAAAAATCCAAGAGGTTAGGGATCCCGAATGTTGAAAGTCTATATTTTCAATTAAATGGGGAACTATCCTTCCACTCATCCACAAGCCCTGCATAATAAACAATACAGTAGATATAATAACATTGCCCGTTTGAAAATGGATCATTACACATCATGTTTTTCTGCATCTATGTGAAAATGGAACATTTCCTACTGTGTTTCTCTACATTTATTGGGAGATAGAATATTTCCCACTCTATTTCCCACGTCTCTTTTCGACCTTTTTTAGCAGGCTCTGATAGGATTTATGAGAAGAGACCATTCCCACCATTAGTTCTATCATCTAATTTTCACCCAGTAGTATAAAAACATACACATTGCAATAATGGGTGATGAAATACAATGAAAAATGAGAAGAAATAACTTACTCTGGATTATTGTTCGCTTTCCTAATCCTCTTGGTCCCTGCAATAAAAGTAAAAGAGGTTGAGACACTCTGTGATGCTGACAATGATTATTGAGCACTGGTTCGATCAAAGGCCGCGGAAAAATTCTCCATTACCTCTGCATTGAATCTTCTCACTTCTATCGATCTAGTACCTGTTCCAATTTCTGGGTGTTTTCAAATCTTTCATATATGTTCCATAGTACTAGATTATTTGGGGCTTTTTTGGGAGGAATAAGGAGGGTTATGGTTGGGTTTATGTTTATGAGAGAAAAAAATTTCACAAATTAAACTCGCTGACCATATTTTTTTAGTCAACATAGTTTTAATGGTTATTCAACTTAGTTTTATTGGTTTTCAAGTTTATTTCAAATAAATAAATTAGTTTATTTTAATTAATTTATTTATTTGTATATATTAAAATAATTTATTATTTCATGGTGATACGTGTTCATGAGATATATTCTGTAAACTTGTGAAGAAATAATAAAATTGTGAAGAAATAATAAAATTGAGTTGACAATAAATTGTCATAATGAATTTAATTTGTAAAATATATTTATTTAATAAATATAATTCAAATATAGCTCAAATATTTTGGATTTGAATTGTATTGGAGTTTAAACTCTAATATAGTGTAAATTCCAAAAAATTTAATTTAATTATGATTAAGTATGGAAATCTTCATACTTAAATAAATTAAGTTGCAAATAAGAGGCAAGGTGTTGTCTAATCTTGTAGCAAACTTCCCTCAAGTGTTAGGAATTCGGCAGTACAAAAGGTTATATTTCTCATCAATCCAAAACACTTATCAAATTTTTGATGAGCTATGTCAATTTAGAATTGGGAAAAATCCCTAAGGGAATTGTTCAAATTTGCACGGATCTTAAGTCATGATAGAACTCAACATATGCCTAAAATATTTTCTAGATTCCTATCAAATTTGTGGCTACAATGTGCTACAAGATTAGCTTTCTCCCAAGAGGGAATTGTTAGGGTACAACTTAAAATTGCAACCAAGCAAAGTAGAATCCTCATTTCAAGGATGGAGCTAATGCACACTACTTCTAGAAAGAACATGACTATAAGGTAGATAGCCTCAACAATGACCTATTGAGATACTAGATTCATAGGGGATATTGTGGTGGGTCCACCTTTTAATCCTAGAGTAAGACTTAACAAAAATTCTGGTTTGTTGACTACAACACATCTTTCCTTAGTTCGTGATGGATACACCATAAAAGGCTCTCTAAGGCATCGACTACGTTTTGGTCCAACAATTAATCATTGAGAGTTTTCCATCACTAGACCATGTTCGATTCCCAAAGAGATGGTGCCTTGGGACATTGCCTTTGGCATCTAACCTTGGAATCCTTAGAGTGGCATGCCCTAGGGGTGAAATTCCATTAACCTAGACCCAATCTCAATAGATATAGAGTGAGAGAGAGAGAGAGGCTCTTTAATGAATTTAGTAGAAGTGAAAGTCTACTCCCTTATTTCTCAGTGGATTATTTTAGAACAATGTGTTTTCAATTTAAAAGGAAATGATTGTGACACTTAGCCAGGGAGGTTGACAACTTTGAGCCATTTGTACTTGAAATTTCTAAACACTTTTTTCCCAACCAAAGAAAAGAAAAAGGCAATTGTCACACATGTTAAAGTGGCGTATTGCACTTGACACGTCTCTCCAGGTGTTGACACCTGTCCTCTAGGCATTGGTGGAGTGATGTCATTCACATCAACATGATGTCACTTTCCTCTCGGCCTCGTCTCGAAGGACCCACCAAGATCTACAATCAGGATTAATTTCAGCTGGGTTCGATGGACGATTAGGGTTTCTCCTTAGAGTCTTTCCATCGGAGTCATTCATCAACCCCACACTCAAGCATTATGACACCCTAACCTCTGATCAATGGTGGATATCTGTCCACCTGCATATCCTACGTTTGATAATTAGCACATCGATCAAAGGTCTGCGCTCGATAGGGACCCACTCCCAATTCCTTCGACCAAATACATGATGCCATGTATTATCCTTGGGTACGTAGACACTCCCCATCATCAAGACATCACCTTCCCTCTTAAACTCACTTAGATCAGACCCTACAAAGATATACAACTGAGAACTGATCTCACCTTTACTCTAATCAACAGTCCAGATTGTCCCTTAGACCTCTCTCATCGGAGTGTCTTCAATCCGGATATCCAGGGTTACTCTGACCGCCATCCCTTGACCAATGGTCTAGATATTCTAACCTCTAACCCTATGATAGATCATGTTAGGTAGCTAGAAAGGTAGTGGGGGGGGGGGGGCGAGGAAGAGGGCCCAATCACCTGAGAACATCCTAGAGGAGAAACCTTCTAAGAAGTCCTCTTACATTTATTATATCTAACTACCATAGTGGTCCTTATTTAATACTATAGTGGACCTAGTCCACCTTACATTGCATAGCCTCCATTATTATCGTTATGGGCCCTCTGGGCCCCCCCACTACCTCTCTAGCTACCTAACAGATTGATGGTCCTGGATACATCTTCTTACATGCCTCATATCCTACTCCAATGAAGGGTCAGGATCTATTCATTACGTCGATCCAATGGTTATGTCTTACCCTGTCCCAAAACATTGGATTTTCCACAGTTATCAGTCTAGGCTCTAATTTAACAGTGAAGCTCTAATTTCATCAACTATGTATTACAATTTAAAACTACTTCCAATATATGTTTCTATTTAGTTAGTTGTTTAAAATATAAGTAGTTTTAGATTATATTTAAAATGGTATTTTGTTGTTCTTGATCTCAATATAACTTGCTTTAACTAATTATATTTTTCAATGAAAATATTACTTATAAATTAAATTCAGGTTTTCACAGTTCCTCATAATGCTTTTCGTAATTCTGGAAATAAACTGTGTATGGAGTTTTTGAAACATCCATACACAATTTATTTCTAGAATTACAAAAAAACATTACTTATAAATTTTAGTAATCTTGCACCTAAGAATACACCACAAAGACAACAATCCCAAGAAAGGGGACCTGCAATGCACACAGGAACGTTGCCTGTGATATTCTATTTACACATATTTTCTCTTGTAGAGAAACTTTGACCATTGTCTCTATCCTTTTAACATGTACACATATCCTCCCTTTGGAAATCAAACTCTAGGTGTACTTGCCGAGTCATGGTAACGTCTTGCACCCCAAACTATTTCCTATCTCTAATAGCATACTGAAAATTTCTTTGGTCTTGCAAGCACCGACATAGAGAACCAACTAAGAAACACATTTTAACTGTACAAGTTTCCAAATATTGTTTCTTGAATTGTTTTCTCTTAAGCCATTTTCCAATTTCTATATATTTTCAACTTCTTTCTTTCTTTGCAAAGCAACATGGTCACACTTACATTTCCCATCACATACATTCTTAGTGCCCATAGTGTGAGAAGACATAGCCTCTTGATCACCAATAAGATGGCTACCTTGGGAGTCATTATTGAATAATGAATTGTAATGCACAAGAAAAATCTAGATCTTGTAGAATACACTTCTTCTATGCCCTAGAATTTGTATTGCCAATCTAGAATAAACAAAAAGGAAAATTATTGTTTCAGGTTATAAGAACACTTATTAGTTACATAGTGGCCCATGACAACATTTGAGGTCAAAAAAATTATGATTGGGTTCTAAAATAATGTTTTTAGAGTCAGTAGAGGGGACACCAAAGATGTACATGATTAAAGAGTAGACCAATATCCATCTTCATCATTATCACTATGGGCCCTTTGCTCCCCCCCCCCATTACATCTCTAGCTACACTACAATGCATGACCAATAAATTAAATCTTTGGCCTACATGTGTCATATGGGCACCATTACAAACCATTATGAAAATACTATATTATGGCGTGTCCAGAATGATTCCTAATCTCTCCTCCCCACAAAATGCATTTATTGGTTTCATTGAAATTACTACTTTCCAAAAATTAATTTTATTTACAATAAAAAAAGTAAATTATGAGAATGCCCAAGACCTACCTTCAATACATTAGGTGTTGGATTACTAAGAGGGGGGGTGAATCAGTAATAATGTAATATTAATCCTTTTTCTTCAAATGTTATATCAATGTAGAATTATTGTCCAATAATGAGCAGTAATAAATAAACAATCGCACACATACACAGTACACTAGTGTTTTACGTGGAAACCCAAATCGGGAGAAAACAACGGAATGATTTTTCTTATATATCTTGAAGAATTGCATTCATTGGAAGCACCAACTTCCTTTGTTTTCCAGCTGCAACTGGAAGGAGGCTCCGACCCCCTAGTTTCTCAGGCTACAACCTGAGGGAAGCTCCAACTCCCCAAATCTCTGTCTACAACCAGAAGGAGGCTACAACCCCCAATGTTCTCCGGCTACAACCGGAAGGTGGCTACAACCACCTGTCCTTGCCTCGTCCTGCGACCCTGAAGTAGAAGTAGAATGATGGAACCACTATCACACTATCACTGTGAGATATACCGTTGTAAACCTATACCAATAAATCTGAACCATGCATCAACTTGCACCTCAACTTGTAATCAACCTGTACCACAAAAAGGTGCATCAACCATGCACCAACTTGTAATCAACATGTACCATAAACAAGTACATAAACCATGCACCAACCTATAATCAACCTGTACCATAAACAAGTGCATCAACCATGGAACAACCTGTAATCAACTTGTACCATAAATAAGTGCATCCAACCATGTGCCAAGTATGTACCAATCATGTTTCAACTACTCATCAACTATGACTCATCAATATGTATCAACATCATCAACTATACACCTCATGTATGCGCGCCAACTCATCAACTACTTGTCTCAACCATGTACTCAACATGTACCTCAACCAAAATCCCTCATCAATTTCATTATACAAATATGATTTGTAGCTCTGTAATAGACCTGGTGTATATGACCACATTCTTGCAAACCTTCCTTAACTTTAAAAACAAGAGACTAGCATTTTCATCAAACTTTTCTTTAGTCTCACATGCCTAGTTTTGGATTAGTCAACAACCCTAACTTGAAGTAATCATAACTTTGAACCTGTAATGTATAAATATTTGAAATTGATACATAATGTTCTTCAGTGTGTTTTATGCAATCACTCCAAGTGGCACAACTTGGAACCTCTCAGAAAAGGAGTTATAGCAAAAATGACATACCTTGTTGAATTCTGTCTTATTCTAGAGAGCGATGTTGTAGAGCGTGCCCCGCACAAACTATTTCATGAAATGATCTGAAAATATTACACAACATACTACAGACAGTAACCTAACCAAAACAACTAGTCTCACTAAATTTGGATCTGTTATGAAGAAGTTATGACGTTTTTACCCGAAACACATGATTTTGACTAGTTTCAGGACTGGCCACAAACCCTATTTTCCACAGAGTGTAACTCCCAAAATACAACGACCCACACACTAAATGTTTAACCACAGATACTTGGATATGTTTTCTCACTTTTATAGAAATTTCAGGATTTGAATCATTATAGAAAAAAAGTTATAGCGAAAATGGTGAGATGACCTGAAAATAACATACCTTAGAAAGCACCATCAAAAGAATTTATCCTTCCTTGCATTTTGGCCTTCTTTTCTTCACTTTCCTCAGAATTTCGGCTTAGATATCATTTTTATACCTCATACACCTATAGATATTCAATATGCTCAAGTGTTTTTCAAATGAGAGAGCCTTGCCTCTTATTTATACTCTCCAAGTAGCTTCCTTAAAAACATCTCCTAGGTCACTTGGCCCCACTTTCCTTATTTTAGGGTTGGGTCCACTTCTAATTTCTCCATTAAAATTATTATTGAAATAATTTATTTTGTATTCACTTTGAATTATAATACACTCATCACTTCACTTTATTATTTACCTTTTAAAATATCTTAAATCACTTTGATTACTTTGACCTTTTGGGGCTTCTAGATGACATATGAGGGTCCTCCAATTTCGTAAGGCCATAACTCTCAAAATGTGAGGAGTTATGTGACGTTATACATACCACCAGAAATGGCATGACATGCACTATCCATATAAAATAGTATTATCTAAAAATATATCATAACTCATACCGTTACCCATCAAACAAACTTGGGTCCATTACTCAAACCTGGGGTCTCCAACTTCTCCTGGCCATAACTCTCTAACCGTGAGGAATTATGTGACGTTCCACATACCACCGGAAATGACATGATAAACACTATCCATCTAGGATATTTTCCCTAAAAAATTCACTCTCCTTCATCTCATTATTCCACAATTAATCATGGGTTCTCTTACTCCACAAAGCGTCTTTCCGTGAGGGCTTTCACCATAAGGGAACCACTTTGGATTTCATCCATATTTACTTCTTATCAACCATGAAAAAACAATAATGTGTCATATTTACATCAAACACTATTGGGTCCATTACCCAAACCTTTGTGCTATGGGTCTTTCTTCAAGGGTTGACATCAATGACAATCAACCTTAATCAACAATCTCCCCCTTTGGCATTGATGGAAACACTCTGATACAACACTAAAATCATATCACTCATGCTCCCCCTGAAACCGTGCCTCCGTCCTCTACATCTGATAAATCTGATCCTCCTAGAACCATGCCTCTGTCCTCTGCATCTGATAAATCTCTCCCCCTTTGTCATCAATGGCAAACGTATCTTTCCATCCGGGGTTGCTCCCCCTGACAGACTATCCTCTTATGGTGCTTCCTCATGTACATCTAAGACATATAGGATAAGCATTCAAAAAACATTAAAAAATCATTCATTTTTGGAGTAGAAATAACTCCAAGTCTTTGGCGAAGATGTTCAAAGGCTTCCCATGGAAGTGGTTTTGTAAAGATGTCTGCCACTTGTTATTTTGTGCCCACATACTCAACTCTGATGTTCTTTTCTGCAACCTGTTCCTGAAGAAAGTGATACTTGATTGGAATGTGCTTAGTCTTGGAGTGCATCACCAGGTTTTTTGAGATACTGATGGCACTTGTATTATCACAATACATTGGAATGGGCTCATCATACTCAACCTGTATATCTGTCAAAGTTTGTTTCATCCAAAGAACCTGTGTACAACATCCTGCTATTGCAATATACTCTGCCTCGACTGTAGATAGAGATACCGATGATTGTTTCTTGCTTATCCATGATACCAAACACTCACCTAAGTAGAACATTGCTCCACTGGTGCTTCGTCGATCATCAATACAACCTATCCAATCTGCATCTATGTAGGCCATAAGTGATAGATCTTTTCCTTTTGGATACCATAATCCAAACTCTTATGTTCCTTTGAGATATCTGAAGATCCTCTTTACTGCTAATACATGTGATTCCTTTGGTGTTGCTTGAAATCGTTCCACCTGTCCAACTGCCTGCATTACATCTGGTCTGGATGCTGTCACATATAGTAGGCTTCCAATCATTGACCTATATTACCTCTGATCTATAGACTTTCAATCATCATCTTTGCTCAACTTACAACTGGTTTTCATGGGAGTGATAACTAGTTTGCAATCTTCCATTCCGAACCTCTTTAGCATTTCTCTGATATACTTGGTTTGAGAAATAAAAGTTCCTTGGTTGCTTTGACGTATCTGAAGTCCCAGAAAGAAGGATAGTTCTCCAAGTAATGACATTTCAAATTCACTCTGCATGTCTTTTGCAAATTTCCGGCTTAACTTGTCATCATCACTACCAAAAATAATATCATCAACATAAACTTCAATTAATAAAATATTACCTTGACTTACCTTGATGTAGAGGTTGTTGTCTGCACTTTATTTTCTGAACCCTGCTTGTTGTAGATACTTATCTAGTCTAGAGTACCATGCTCCAGGAGCATTTTTTAGACCATACAAGGCCTTCTTTAATTTACACACATAGTTTGTGTTCTCTAACAACTGAAATCCTTTTGCTTGTTCAATGTAGAATTCTTCTTCAAGTTCCCCATTCAGAAAATATGATTTTATGTCCATCTGATATACTTTAACATTTTTGGAGCATGCATAAACTAAAAGCAAACAGATTGCTTCCATTCTGGCAACTGGGGCATATGTCTCTTCAAAGTCGATTCCTTCAATCTGTGCATATCCTTTACACACCAATCTAGCTTTGTTCCTTATAACTTGTCCATCTTCATTCAATTTATTCCTGAAAACCCATTTTGTGCCGATCACATTCTTATTCTTTGGTCTTGGAACCAATTCCCAAGTGTCATTTTTCTCTATTTGATCCAATTCTTC
>ML782487.1:283680-319578 GCA_009831015.1 Picea engelmannii | reverse complement strand
GTGCACTCTCCTGGGGTGGAACAGGCATGTGGGGAATGCGGGTCTGTGGGCAGTGAGCGTGGGAGTTTCCTGGGAGAACTACTTCCTGGTGAATGTGAATGTGTTGTCTTCCCTGTAACCTCATCCTGAGTCTAGATTCCTTGTCCTGGGGTGGAGCTCGGTCCCAGCTCGGGGGTGACCTACTGTTGAGCTGATGAACAGTGTGGTCTAAGGTTGGGAGGTTCGTGGAAGGCCTGCACTTGGTTGGTGATTTCTACAGCAGACAAAAGATAAGTAATCTGAGTTATGTTTTAATCATGTTGCTGTTTATGTATCATGTTTTCCGCTGTGTAAATGAATTGATGATGAATGCTATGGCACATTTAATTATANCAGTACTCATATAATTTACTCTGAGTTTTAAGTGTGTTTAAATTATTGTTAAATGCATTTGTTTATAATTCCATGTAAGGAATGGTAGAACTGAGAGGTTGGGAAACCTGGGTAGCAATTGGTACACTACAAATTGGTATCAGAGCAATTGGTTCATTACAATTACCCAAACCCAGGGTCTCCAACTTCTCATGGCCATAACTCTCTAACCATGATGAATTATGTGATGTTGCACATACCATCGGAAATGACATGACAAACACTATCCATCTAGGATAGTTTCACTAACAAATTCACTTTCCTTCATCTCATTATTCCACAATTAAGCATGGGTTCTCTTACTCCACAAAGCATCTTCCCGTGAGGGCTTTCACCATAAGGGGACCACTTTGGAGTTCATCCATATTTACTTCTTATCAACCATGAAAAAACAATAATGAGTCATATTTACATCAAACACTATTGGTTCCATTACCCAAACCTTTGTGCTACAGGTCTTTCTTCAAGGGTTGACATCAATGACAACCAACCTTAATCAACATTAGGATGGAATAGTGTCATAGGAGTCTGGTCCTATTATGTTGGCCTTCAGGACCGAAGTAATGCTTAATAGGGATAGTTGGGGATTCTTGTTTATTTTTCATTTTGTTTATATATTCCATGGTCCAAAAAATAAGTAGGGTCAAATAAGAATCACAACCTTAAAATCTAAAATGGTTATATCAATTGTTAGTATAATAACAATGAGGATGGACTATGAAATGGTTATATCAATTGTCAATATAGTAACAATGGCTAAGGTATTTTTTAGTAGAGCTTAAAACTAAGATAACATAAATATTATATTAAATGTATTTTGATTTGTGTCAAGTAACAGAGGCGTAAGTGAACTCAGAGTGAGGGTTTGAATATGTCAACCATAAATGGTTGGATGAGCTTGTTCAAAAGGTGACTCCTAGCTATATTCCTCCTTGAAAAGGCAACTCCTATGTTTGTTCTTTATTCATGAGACTATGTTGAAATACCATCTGAAGTTTGAAGTACTTGAAATACCATCTAAAGATCCAATGCTTCAGATGTGACAAGTATCGACACATTGCGAGAAATTGTCCTACCAGGAAGAGAGAAAGACAATATGCTTCCACTGCTAACATGGATCTAGATCCACCTCAGAAAGTTGAAGACATGCGAGATGAGGATTACTTCCTCTAAAAACAAATACAAGATCGAGCATAATTATAGACTAGGGTAAGTTTTGTACTACTTTCCTTATTTGATTTACCTATAGTTTCTTTCCTTTTGATAATGAAGGGTATTATCCCTGGTGTGGGAGCCCTCTTGTCTTGGACCATTATCCTTGGTACGGGAGTCCAAATTTTCTTAGTTGATTATTATCCTAGTACAAGAGGCCATTTTAATTGTTATCCCTATGGGAGGTCATATTGGTTACAATCCTAGTACGAGAGGCCAACAAAGTACTATAGAGTCAGTAAAGGACTTGAGAATACATGATATGCTTCCAGGTTATCAACACAGAAAAAGAAAGATGTCTATCCTTTAGAATTTAGAGGGAGTCACTTGACTCAGAGGGAGTTGAACTATTTGAGAAGAAGAAAGAGACAATATATTCTCCCCTTCAACAGTTTAGAGGGAGACAACCATTGTTCCAATTGATCCAGTTGCTCTAGTTGATATCCCTAGAGACATTGCAGTAGGCCATAAAAGGATGGTCTGGTCTCGACAAACTCTGCAAGAGGCAAAGGGCCATGCAACTCCTCAAGGCACATCCCAAGAGAGAAAGAGACCAAAGAGATTTTCGAGCTACTTTTCAGCCATGAGCCACATCATTGATACTAAACCTTCTTGTCATGGAGAAGTGACAGGTCAGCAGGTATGGAAAGATGCCATGGCAGAAGAGTATCAATTCATCTTGAAAAATGATGTGTGGGATATTGTTCCGAGACTAGAAGGGAAGTCTGTAGTAAATTCCAAGTGGATCTATAAGATCAAACATGCAGTTGATGGAAGTGTCGAGAAATACAAAGTGAGATTTGTAGCCAGAGGATTCTCACAGGTGGAGGAATTGACTATGAGGAGACATTTTCTCTAGTAGCCCGATACACTTCCATCCGTACTATCATTTCACAAGCTACATCCATGGGTTGGAAACTACATCAAATGGATGTAAAGACAACCATTCTCAATGGTGATATTGAGGAAGAAGTTTACATCGAGCAGTCAGAGGGATTCATGATGCACAATGAGAAAAATTGTGTGTATAGGTTGAAGAAATCCTTGTATGGACTAAAGTAGGCACCTTGTCCTTGGTACGAGAAGATGGATGGAATTTTGATGAGTTTGGGCTTCCGTAAGAGTGTTGTTGATCCAAACCTATATTATCATATTGTTGGTGACGAGTGCCTCATATTGGTCCTGTATGTGGATGACTTATTCCTCACCAGTTTAGAAAGAATTATTGCTGAATGAAAGCAAGCATTGAATTTTGAATTCGAGATGAAGGATTTGGGTATGATTCACTACTTCTTGGGACTATAAGTATGGCAGAGGACTGATGATATTTTCTCGAGTCAAGGAAAATATATAGTAGAGATATTGAAGAAGTTTGGTATGATAGACTACAAATCCATGCCTACACCAATGGTGATGGATTTGAAGAAGATGAACAATGCTTCTACTGATCTAGGAGAGATTGATCCACATTTATACCGACAACTGATTGGATCATTGATGTATCTGGTTAACACGAGACCTGACATATGCTATGCAGTGAATGTACTTAGTTAGTTCATGAGTCAATTGAGATAGACTCACTGGATAGCAGAGAAGCATGTATTGAGATATCTATGAGGCATAGTTAGATATGGATTGAGATATGCCTCTAGTGTAGACATGCGTTTGCAGGGATATGTCGATGCAGTAGTTTCCTAAAAGGGAGAAACAAAATTATAGGAATACAATGCTAACAATGAATGAAACAACATAACATGAGGATATAAATCTCATCATTGTTTGATCCATGATAGTTGACATCTTTATATAAGGTAAAAGGTGGCTTTGAACAAAGCCCTTATTAGGGGAGTAGCAAAAGATAGTTAATGTAGAAGGGTTTTTCAATTGCTTTTAACACCATCATAGTTATTTTAACGCCATTAAATTATATTCCCAATTTGGGCATGGTGAGTTCTAAAATCATGTCACCACCAAATGTGTGAATATGTTACACTCACCATGCCCAAACTAGGAATAAAATTTAATGGTGTTGAGCTAGTTATGTTGAAAAATAGTTTCTTTTAAAGTGCCTCCCACAATAATCTTGGCCCAACAATACAACTCATGTGCTACCGAGTGAGACAGTGGAAAAATGAAATCCAACCATCCTACAAATGACCAACAACCAAACTTTAAGGGGAACTGACAAGTAGCTTTTTTACCACATCACCCTTCTCTTGAAATGACACTTCCATATGCAAATGAGTGGGTGGGATTCATAGCGTTTTGTCCAATAGCCAACCAACAAACTAACTCCAACAACTAACTCCAACAAAAATCCTCAAAAGAATACAAAGGCGATCCATCTTAGGTGGCCATAACAAATCCGTCAAACTCCATGTACGTAGAATGGAAAGTGATTTGTTTACAAGTGCCTCCCATGATGAGGATGACCAACATTACTGCTCATGTGTTACCAAGTGGAGAAGAGAAAAAATTGGAATTCGATTACCTACAAATGATCCATGACCAATTTTAAGGAAGACTTAACAAATAGATTGTTCACCACATTGCTGGTCATATGAATTGACACTTCCATCCACAAAGAACTAAGTGACTCGAAACATTGTGGCCATTAATGAACCAACAAACTATACCATGCAATCAACTCTGGCCAAAATCCGTGAAACCATCCTTAGGTCAGCCTTGCTAGGGAGCCACAATGATCCTTGACACTCCATCTAAAATGCAGAAGGGTTTGTTTTAGAGTGCCTCCCACGATGAGCTTGGATAGACTTACAACTCAAGTCTTACTGAGCGAGATGGAAGCAAACCAAGATTTGGCCACCCTACACATGACCCACAAACAATCTTCAAGAAGTCCCAACAAACAACTCACATACAACATCACCGTTTGCATGAAATGAAACTTCAATATGCAAAGAATTATGGGGTTTCCAACAAACATTGGCATGAGTGGCACCAAGTCACAATCAAATGAAGGAGGAAAAACCAACAGGAAGGAAAATGAAACAATCAAACAAAACCACACTTAGCATGAAGGCAAAGAGATCGTCGAATGAAAAGAAGGGATGGTCAACACTTAACTTATATGAGATGATTTGGGAGCTAGAATTAGCAAGCCACCCACGCATACCAACCAAATGAATTTTGGGGGGTTTCCAACATGTAAAATGTGACTTTGAACACAATGCCCTTGTTTTGGAAGTAGTGAAAAATAACTAATGTAAAAGAAATAATTCGAATTTACTCTATCAAAAAACCAAAATTGTTTAGGTTTCCACAAAATAATATGGGCACCTCTGAGCCCACGACTAACAATGGTACTATTACACTTGAGGTACCAAGTGACAGTAGGGATTTAAGATTGTTGTGTGAGAATCTATTGAACTGTCCATTAAACTGTAGGTAGATCCGGGGATGAATAAACCATATTTTTGCACTGAGAGTAGAGAGGTTCTCTATAGCCCACTATGGAGGAGATGTTGTCACCTAGGGTAATGTTAGATTTTACATTAAACATTACGAAAAATTAAATTCGTCTCAAATAAAAAAAAGTATAACAAAAATAAAAATAAAGTCAACTCAATTAAATGAAATGATAAATAAATTTACATTTTAAGAAATTTGACCCCTATGGATGCTTTATAGATGCATGAAAGAAAGCAGTATTGATTTTGGTGTTTATTTATGTTTTTGTATTTTCAAGGGATTTTTATTGGTCTTTATTGTTGTCTTTAGGGATTTTGCTGAGCATTAGTAAACTGAGGTTCAAATCATATTCCAATTTAAAAATCATGGATTTGGTTGAGATCAGAAAATTAGGTTCAGATTGTTTTCCTGTTTAAAAGTCAGGGATTAAGAAAGATATATTAAAATAGGCTTTGCAAATTAAAGTTCGATTAAAAGAGGCTCTGCGAATTCTGCGTTCAAGGAATGGTGTAGACTTTGATGACTATGCTTCTCTTTTGCAGGGATGCTTTAAGCTAAAAACCCTAAGCGAAGAAAAACTAATCCATTCTCACATTATTCAAACCGACCACATTATTCAACCCGACCATGTTCTTGGGTAGGAATCTTGTGACTATGTATGGCAAGTGCGATAGTGTTGTGGATGCTTGCTTCTATTTGGACGAAATGCAAGAGAAGAATGCAGTCTCATGGGGTTCTATCATTTCAGTTTATGCTAAGCACGGGCACTGTGAAGAGGCCTTGAATATGTTTAGGCAAATGCATAATTGTACCTCATTCCAACCGAATCAGTTCACTTTTGACGATGTTCTTGTGGCCTGTGCTGATTTGGAAACTTTGGAACATTGCAGGGAGATTCATGGGGACATAATTCAGAGTGGGTGACAGTATAATACCTGTGTGGGGACTGCCCTTGTATATGTATGGCATATGTGGGTATATTGATAGTGCACACAAAGTGTTTAACAAAATGCATCAATGGGATGTGGTCACAAGGAATGCTATGATTAAAGGATTTATGCAAAACGACAGTGTTGATGAGGCTATTGTGCTTTTTGGTCGAATGTCATGCTTCCACTAATGTGATTTTCTTGGTAAGGCTAATATGTGTGCACTTTTAGAATGTGATATTTTGTGAAAGTGCCTCTGGCTTCTTGTACTAATTTCATTTTCAGAGAATGGAAAAAATAAAACAAGACAAATATGTCGTGTGTTTTTTATCAAGTACCCAACTAATACTCGAATAATACATTTACTTAGGTATTATTTACAGAACAATGATTATATTTCTATTTAAAATATTTTTGCAATGGAATTTAATATGAGATGTGCATTGAAACCAAAAAAGTTTTTGATGAAATATTTACTTTTTCTATTGCAATATGTGGAAACTTGACCTGGTATACACTCTATGCCAAACATGTTTATGTTTGATGATTGATCATGAGATGTGATAAGAACTTATCACATCTCCTGATATGAGAGCTTTACCCAGGGGCTGCACAACTTTTCCATGATTGCTGGAAGAAGCATATGATTGACAACTTTTGAAAGATTAGCAACTAGTTTCTGAATGACGGATACCAAGTATGCTATAGAAAACTCACGGTTAGTAGGCTCCCTTTCAATGGGACTCTTCGTATCCTTTTTGTCTACAATACCACCATTCAAATCCTTTTCCAATAACTGAGAAAGCACCCATTCAATGACTTGAGGACATTGGAGTAACCCTTTTGCATAATGCCAATATAAGATCCACACCATATAACACCATTTAATATACAAGGAAGGCTCCTCATTGTTAGTAGTTATTTGGGAAGAGTCACCTCCTTGATGCTGACCAGAGTTGCCCAAGAGCATTTTTGAGCTATCTCTATCGTATAGTGTTGAAACATGGTCATCATTTTGACAATATTCATCTAGAATGCATTGGAGATAGTCTATAATATCCCTTGTCCATAAAGCCACCTGTTTTTCATATGTCTTGTCTTGGCCTCCCATGTGGTACACATTCAACTAAAGAACACAATCCCTTTATTTGGTTGTGAAAGGATCCTGATCCACTTCTCCGTTTTCAAAATCTTCCCTATAAGTTCGTTGTTCTAGAAACAAACCATACTTTCCTAACAATGATCCTAACAAAGGTACACCATAATCTTATCCAAACTTGCACCTTTTACACCCTAGAATTATTGATAGCCTTAAGCTGCTTCTTCACACGTTTTATGACCAAAACGTTGATAGACATATCATTGCTCAGAATTGTTGTCAAGATTCATGTCTGCTACTATGATTGGTAGTGACATCGGAAGAAAGTTATGGAAACCCTACCAATCAAACTTTTGCTCATGATCCATGCTATTGTGGTAAAATGAAACTTTGTGCCCTGATTACTGTAGTTTTTTTCAAAAATCATTTCACAATCCATCAAAGATAAGAATTAAATTATTTCACATTCATCACGATGATTCTCCTTGACGATATTGTCTTTTTCCTCAATAGATTTTTGTCTTTGATGTAATGGAATACCTCAAATCAGATCAATTAAAGGTTTTCTTAAAGAACTTTACCATCTATCACCAAAAATGAGTTTGTCTTTTTATTACTATGTTGCCTTTTTTATGGAGCAGATTATGGCTCTTTTGCTGCAAAAGAACCCATATATTAGTAGGTAACATGCACCAGTCATGGATTCCAAACATATGTATATGAAAAGAGATGGATCTGAGATTTATGCAACTGGTCGACTTTTTTAGGATGTAAGATGATTGATGCTTTTTCTTTGTTTTGTTGGTGGTGTGTGAAAATATAGTATTTGATCACCAAATGACTATGGATAGTCAATATGTTGGTTTGTAGTGCCTGCACGAGATTAGTTCTCATGTCTTTCTGTTCTCCAATGACTTACTTCATTTTGGTTATAAGATATTCCAGTTTGACAAGCAACTGTGTTATGCTAAAACTTAAAAGAGAACAAAAGTCCCAAGTGAGCTATGTACATAGTATGAATACCTTGGTAATGATGACAGTTCCTAAATGTGGTTTGTCTAGCATGGTTTCTTTTGATGGTAATCATTGGGAAATTGGATGTAATGGTTCTGGTAGTGTCGGTAAAGCTTCATCTAACAATGGGAAAAATGACCATTACAATCATATCCATCACTATGGTGTATATCACCACCAATCTCATGAATATTGTATTTCCAAAATAAGGAAGAACAAAAATTCAATAGAATCCAAATTATCATCAGCATTGCAGGAAAAACATAGATACTGACATGGTTAGAAATTTGGCGGTGAGTTGCATCCTAGTATTCTCAGAATTTTTTTATTTATCTTCTTGAATAGAATATCTCTTCTGGGGTTGTTTTGATTTTGTCATATGTGGGCTTGGATTTCCTCAATTATGATCAGATAACCAGTCCTTTGTTTTTGTTTTATTGGATGTGTGAAAAAAAAATGTTTTTGGTTTACAGTATATACATATATGGGTTTGCAAAATCCTTGGCTATGTCTGTGGATCTTCCTTTACTTATGTTTCTTGTGGTTGTATGATCTGTTGTTGTTGAGAAAGACACAAATATGACCAGCTTCTAAAATATCCAACATGAGTGACTTTGCCTTCTGGTCATTCTAAAATAATTCACAAACTTGAGATTGTAGAAAACACAAGGAAGCATTATTTGAATCATGAGAAACATCTAAGACAACATCCTCCTTATCGTTTGAACAATGGAACATGTGTCGAGCTAGTTGGATATATGCAGGAAATGATTTCTGAAGTACAACACAACCCTAGATCTATATGGTCTCAATCTTTGGAAATTCCCGCATTGTTGCCATTACAATTTCAATAAATATATGTAATTCTCCAATGCCATCAAGAACATTATTGGTTAAAGCCATATCTATTCCACTTAGCACTGAAAGGTCCTTTCTGGCAGTCTATTGTCCTGATTGTGCTGCTCTTGATTCAAAGAAGGATTTTGTATCCCCACTGTTACAAATAAAATATGATGAAGGTAAGAGATCAAAAGATGAGCCTGAAGGAACAACTTCTTTGATCACCTTGAGCATGCAACCAAGTTCATATGTTCCATAACTTTGAATATATTTTGAGTTTCTAAAAGCTTTCATTGCTCCAACCACTTCCCATGGAGCTGCCCACCAGTCATCAACTGGGGCTGATCCCTTCATTTCATCATGTTGTTGCATGCTGGCATCAGGTAAGTAATAGCGATTTAACCCTTCATTATTATGGCAAGCCGCTACAGGTTTACGGTCTGCTCAACTGTTGGAAGAAGAAGGGTATATTTTGGCCAAAAGAGAATGTGAACAACATACTCCCAACAACCATATTGTTAATGCATATGTAGTCTTGAAAATAACGCTGTAGACAATGGTCTTTTTGTGGGTTTGCAGGCCGTATTTTATATGCTGGGAAAATGTGCTTCAGCTGCTATGTTTTTGGACAAAATCCTCCTTGGAAATGTGCCTGGCAAAGTCTGAATTTTCTTATAATCATGCCAATTGCCTGCTAGAAATGAACTACGGAAACACACTTAGAAATCTGTTGATTGATTGTTGGAATTTCCCCTTATACTGTTGGTCATCTATGTGTTAAAACAATCCTAAAAACGACCTTTAGGTCATGCCTTCCTAGACTTCATATTCAGGCTGATACAAGAAGACATTCAGGACTACACTTTATCACAATTGAACATTGATTATGGTATCCATATGAGCATCTCCATCATCATTTCTACTTTCTAGAATTTCCTTTCTACGTGTTGCTATAGAATCATCACTATATTTTTTTCTAAATTTCACAAATTAGAGGTATGATAACCCTTGACACCAACCTCTACTGAGCTATTCAATTTCACTGGTGTCGATTGTAAGCTAGGCAGGCATTGGTTTTGTATACATGTATGCAAAGTGTGGGAATGTTAACATTGCCTACAAATTGTTTGAAATAATGCGTCAACAAAATGTGGTTGCATGAATTATAGTCATTACTAGTTATGTTAAATGTAAGAATGTAAACACTACCCACAAATTGTTTGAAAGAATGCAAGAGGGTTTGTATCAATTGTGGTTAGATATTTAGAAGGTTTAGCAAGAGGGTTTGTAGCAATTTGAATGTTCGATAGAGAATGAAATTTGTAGTTTTATTGATTATTTGGAGAATTTGATAGTTGCCATCTAGGGAGCTACAAAAATAGATAGGATAATAAGATAATGTAATTTTATCAATGTCCAACAAATGATAAAAAATAGGTCAATACCATTATTAAGTACAATACGAACAAAGTACTATGGTCGCGACCCGAGAGATCCCCTGGTGAGGTTTTTCTAGGTTAGTCACAACCTTCTTCCAAGCCATGGTCGACTCTGAGGGCGGTTCCCAACCACCCTCCTCCTCTGCGTTCCCTTCTGAAGTCGAATCCTTTGCCTGATTGATAGATTCACAAGGAAATAATTCAATCGAAGGAGCTATTCCTAAGTTTGTAAGGAAACTAGAAGAAATCCCTGAGGTCGCTCTCCTGCCAGAGAAAACTATTCGAGTCGCTCTCTCTGGCAGACAGAGCCTTGATCGGGCAGTTCATGGGCCTGTGGCCTTCTCCAAAAACCATAGAAAGCTCGGTCCATAGAAACTAGAGACCTCTTATCTCTCAATCAGTCACCTCCTACTCGGTTGGTAGAGGGTTTTTTCTATTCGACTTCACCCTCAAAGAAGATCACGACCTCATATTAAAAAACGAGCCCTACTTTATGGGGCTGTGAGGTCTCTATTTGAACCGATGGACGCCAGATTTTGATACCTCAACAAACATCCCCAATGTTGTTCCATTCTGGATCTCCCAATCCACTATTGGAACACCGACTCCCTAAAATCTATAGGCAATGCCCTAGGGAAATACATAGAAATAACAGACCCTAAAGACCAATACGCCTACGCTAGGATCTACGTAGAAGTAGACTTAGAAGAAGGCCTTCCAGAGGCCATAAATTTAATGATGGGGTCATGGTCTTACTTTCAAAAAATGGACTATGAGCAGCTCCCATTCAAGTGTCGGGGATGCCACAAATATGGGCATTTCCTCAGGAATTGTCCCCCAAACCAGGAAAACCAACCAGAAAAAGAAAAAAACCAAGGATGACAACAGGTCAAGAAAGCAAAGGAAAATAATCTAGCCCCAGAACTAAGGAATGAAGGCAAGAAAAACCCACCCAACCCGAAAGCAACCCCCTCCCACAAAGAGAAATCCGTGCAAGAACCTCCAAGAACTAGTGGAAATAGATATGCCAACTTATAGAACATTGCAGAGGAAGCAGTCCAAGAAACCCAAGATGAAAGCCAACCAAAGCTAGAGGGATAAGAAAATCCTTCTCTTGAAACCCATCAACCAGACGTAGGAGAAGAAGAGAACTAGGAGAAATCTGAGGCAGACTCTGAAGCAGATGGGTTTGAGGATGAAGAAGGTGAAGTCGAAACTACCATGACTGGCAAGAAGAAATCCTCCCAAGGAAGGAAAACCAAAAAATAAAGAAGAGAGTAGACCATTTATAAGGATAAGCTACAAGTATCTCATCCAACGCTAAACAAATGCCTCAAGAATCCTCGAAATACCAGAAACTAGGGGCAACTTCACAAAGGCACCCCCCCCCCCTTGACCCCCAAAAGCAATTAATGATTGCGCTCTCCTAGAACTGTAGGGGTTTAGTTAGTAAAACTAAGGAAGATGCAATGAAGACCTGGTTAGATCATCTCAGCCAGATATTCTACTAATCCAAGAGACCAATTTGGAGGAAAACTCATTCCTCCAATCAGGTCTAAATTTTTGGAAAAAAGGTGGAGGGGTCGTTATTAGCTCTGGAGGTGCCTCAGGAGGAATCGACACCCTGTGGGACGCTTCCAAATTTGAACCGGTTTCCTCCAATTGGTGCACACATTGGATCCTTGCCCAACTACTCCATAAAGCCATCGAAACTCAGGTCTATCTTTTCAATATTTGCATTCCAGTACTCTTCTCAGAAAAAAAACTTTGTTGGGAGCTTCTTTGGGAAGCTGCCAATGGAATGCATTTAGAAAACATAATCATAGAAGGAGATCTTAATGTAGTCCTAAATCCATCAGAGAAGAGGGGAGGTTCTCTGACTAGAGATCTGATTTGAGAATGGGTCGATGAGCTAATTCTTGAATGGGATCTAATGGACATCAAACCCTCCAAAGGAAAATTTACTTGGAGCAACAAGCGTATTGGCCCTGGCCACATCACTGCTAGATTAGAAAGATTTATGGTTCAAAGTTCCTTCCTGCTCTTGGGCTTGAGACCCCTCTCCAAAATCATCCCCTTTGGTGGGTCAGATCACAAGCCCATCCTGACAGGACCAACTTATATCATTTATTGGAGAATCATACGAAGAAGTGGAGCTAGAGGTAATTTGGGTAACAAAAAAGGTTGCTAACTTGCTAGTATGTTTATGAGAGAAATAGTTGTGAATTAAATATGGGCATGGTCTTGGTTGACTTGGTCAAGGGTACTGAAGATCTTTGTGTGGTTTTCTTGGGTTTGGATTTACACATTAGATATGGGATTTTATCTATGTTTTCTTGGGTTTCTGCAACAACAAGGACTTTACTAACCGAAACTATGATTTCAATATCATTTTGGTTTTTGTGATGAAACTAATCCATGGATTCTTCAAAACAAATAATACCTAAAGCCTATTAATGCTTCCCTAGGTTGGCTATGCTTAGCTCGACCATGGGGTTGGAATTTAAAGAATTTTGCAAGAACTTTACATAGGAATCTTTGTCACCTAGTTTCATAATCTATGACTTTCCTGCACCCACAGAGTAATCTTCCAAGTAAGGGGTTGTTGGAAATGTTGACATATCCTCCATCCCTTAAACACTACAATTAGAGACCCTTTCTTCCTCATAAGTGATGACAATAAAATCAAGTGGGCCTATATAGTCATTGGACAAGGATCAAACATCATCCGCAACAGTTTGGCAAAAATATTTTCTAAGAGGCTTGAGCACGGATGCACTACAATAAAGCATAGTATGTCCCCCATGTAGTTGTCCATTTCCGTAAGCTTATAGCTTAGAAACCTCTCAAATTGTAACAAATGGTTCAGACAATAGGTTAAGAATTTGTATTCCGCATGGTTCTTTTTCTACTCGAGATTGATGGCAAATGGGAGCATATAAATACTCTACCTAAGGTTATACCTAGCGTTATGCATTGATCAAACACACATCATTTCACTTCATCTATGTGTTTGTAGTTGGGTCATCATTGTTTACCTTGTTATATGCAATGGCTGGAAATTCAATCGTTGGGAAATTTTGATAGCTTGAATGACCAGTGGACCTAAAATCCAAATGCTCCTCTAAATAAGACTGCTAGGTTCTCATTACCATAGGCTATAGGAGTGTAATCATGATGGAGATGATGATGTATCCATAGGTTCTCACCTTCCATTGCATATGAAATGCATGGAACAATTATGTGCTTACTTTTATCATTACATGGACAAAAAAACCATGCTCTGTCCAAGAACATGGTTATGTCTCGGAGCTTGATACAATTTCAAGTGAGAGTGATAAAAAATAAGGGCACTATGTAGGATCGACAATCCTTGAGAATGATGAACATCACTATACAAGTGCAGAAAATATTGATGATGAAGGCTTTGTTGTGAAAGACTACTTACAGGGCAGTCATATGACATTTTACTAGCTCTTTTAGAAGAAGATGAAGAATGGATGTCTGAGAATGAAGAAGTACATAATTGGTGTGGCAGGGACAACTTAGATTTGCAAGATAAATTTGAACAGAACAAGTGTGATGAAGGTGATATTTCTCCTAGTGATAATGCTGGTTTAGACAATCTGGAAAATAATTTGTTGTTTGAGATGTTCTTGTGTAAGAGGGAAAGATAGCACATGCTAGCTTTCCCCCACGTTGAATGATGTGTGGATGAGTTTGTGCTTGTGCAAGAGGGAAAGCTAGCATGTGCTATCTTTCCCCCACAATGGAATGATGTTCGAGATGTGCTTGTCCTTGTGCAAGAGGGAAAGCTAGCATGTGCTAGCTTTCCCCCACGGTGGATTGTGTTGTTCGAGATGGTCTTGTGCTTGTGCAAGAGAGAAAGCTAACATGTGCTAGCTTTCCACCATGGTGGAAAGATGTTGTTCGAGATGCACTTGTGCTTATGCAAGAGAGAAAGATAACACGCGCTAGCTTTCCTTAATGGTGGAATGATGTTGTTTGAGATGTGCTTGTGCTTGTGCAAGAGGGAATTTTAGCATGTGCAGGCTTTCCTCCATGCTAGAATGATGTGGTTCGAGATGTTCTTGTATTTGTGAAAGGGGGAAAGCTAGCACACGCTAGATTTTCCTTATAATGGAATGATGTTATTCAAGATGTGCTTGTGCTTTTGCAAGACTGAAAGTTAGAATGCACTAGTTTTACCCCACGAAGGAATGATGTTGTTCAAGATGCGCTTGTGCTTGTGCAAGAGAGAAAGCTTTCCCCCACAATGGAATGATATTGTTTGAGATTTGTATATGCATGTGTAAGAGGGAAATCTAGCACATGCTAGCTTTCCCCCATGGTAGGATGATGTTCGAGATGCGCATGTGCTTGTGCAAGAGGGAAAGCTAGCATGTGCTAGCTTTCCCCAACACTGGAATGATATTGTTCGAGATGCTCTTGTTCTTGTGTAAGAGGGAAATATAGCACATGCTATCTTTCCCCCATGGTGGAATGATGTTGTTCGAGATGAACTTGTGATTGCGCAATAGGGAAATCTAACACACACTAGCTTCACCCCATGGTGGAATGATGTTATTCGAGATGTGCTTGTGCTAGGGGAAAAGATAGCACATGCTAGCTTTTCCCCACATTGAATGATGTTGTTTGAGATGAGCTTGTGCTTGTGAAAGAGGGAAAACTAGCTCATGTTAGCTTTCCCCCATGGTCAAATGATGTTCGAGATGTGCCTATGCTTATGCAAGAGGGAAAGATAGCATGCACTAGCTTTCCCCCACAGTGGAATGATGTTGTTCGATATGTGCTTGTGCTTTTGCAAGAGGGAAAGCCAACAAAAACTATCTTTCCCCCACGGTGGAATGATGTTGTTCGAGATGCACTTGTGCTTGTTCAAGAGGGAAAGCTATCACACGCTGGATTTCCTTGACGATGGAATGATGTTGTTCAAGATGAGCTTATGCTTGTGCAAGAGGGAAGACTAGCATGTGCAAGCTTTCTTCCATGCTAAAATAATGTTGTTTGAGACGTGCTTGTTTGTACAAGAGGCAAATCTAGCACACACTAGATTTCCCCCACAGTGGAATGATGTTGTTCAAGATGTGCTTGTGCCTCTGCAATATGGAAATCTATCTTGCACTAGTTTTACCCCACGGAGGAATGATGTTGTTCGAGATGTGCTTGTGCTTGTGCAAGAGAGAAATCTAGCATGCACTAGCTTCCACCCACAGTGAAATGATGTTGTTCGATATGTGTATATGCTTTTGTAAGAGAGAAATCTAGCACACGCTAGCTTACCCCCATGGTGGGATGATTTTCGAGATGTGCTGGTGTTTTTGCAAGAGGGAAAACTAGCACACACTAGCTTTCCCCTAGGTTGGAGTGATGTTGTTCAAGATGTGTTTGCGCTTGTGCTTATGAAAGAGGGAAATCTAGCTTGCATTATCGTTTTCCTACGGTGGAATCATGTTGTTCGAGATGTGCTTGTTCTTGTGCAAGAGGGAAAGCTAGCATGCACTAGCTTTCTCCCACAGTGGGATGATGTTGTCTGAGATGAGCTAGTGTTTGCACATTAGGGAAAGCTAGTGTTGGCCACTATAATTGCTTATTAATTAAAACAATCAAGTGTCACATAAATTGTCAACCCAGGGAAGTCTGTTTATTTCAAAGGAAATCACACACTGTATATGCTCAATCTCAAAAGCAATCCAAAAAGTTACACTAATCACACCTTGCCTTGAACAGACTGAAGTTCTACCTTGAATTATAGTGAAAGCGATCTATCTATTGCAGAGTTTTAAGATTTAAAAGGAAATAATTATCAGAGGAATCCTGGATTACATTAAGAAATAGAAACCTAGGAAAAAGGAACCTTTCAGCACACTACAAAGAAGACTAACTATTATGTAACAGAGAACATGACCCTATTCCCCCAAGCAAGAATCTTTAGCACCTGTCTCTGACTATCACACTTTCATAAACTCATTCTGCAGACAAAATTACCAATCAAAATGATTAACAAGTACTGAAGGCTAACTATTCTGTAACAGAGAACAAGACCCTATTCCCCAAAGCAGGATTCTTCAACACCTGTCTCTGACTATCACACTTTCATAAAATCATTCCGCAAACATAATTACCAATCAAAATGATTATCAATTACCTAGGAATGAATTGTATGAAAACGATGTAACAATCAGTGGAAACGGAATTTCAACAAAACAGATTTTTAACAAGGTATAGATAAAAATAGTACTAACACACTACAGAAACTAATGGGTGAATCTTGTGAAGAAGGTGGGCCCCTTCGTTCTCACAAGATTCCCCAGAAATAAAAGGGATTAAGAAGTAATGCTCAGAATGATCTTTTATTCATCTGTCAAATATGACAAGTTACAATATCCAAAGTGAACATGCTCCTTCTCCGTGATTCGCCTCTAGCTAAGCTTTTCGTAATCCCCCTCTAATGCTGATTTCTCCACTATTTAAAGAGGAGAATCCTCTTAATACAATTAAGCATAAAATTACATGTGTACATACAAATCCTATTCTTAGTCTGATCTAATCTTCTATGCTGGAATAGGATATTCTGATCTCCCGTAGCAAAATGCTATTACAGTAGTAGGAATGGTGTTGGCTTGAGGTACAACTGTTGCGGCCGGTGTAACAGTTTCTTTATTTATCTTTTCTTGTTACTATTGTTTGTAAAATACTGTTTCAGCATCGCAAATCACGGATTGTTTCAACAACGGGATTTGCGTCCTGTTTGACTATTTCAACAACGTGGTCTCAAGCAACAGCGATGGTTGTAATGGTGTTGGCTTAAGGTACGACTGTTGCGGCCAGTGTAACAACTCCTTCTTGTTACTGTTGTATGTGAAATGTTGTTTCACATCGCAAATCACAGACTGTTTCAGCAACGGGATTTGCGTACTGTTGACTATTTCAACAATGTGGTCTTTAAGCAACAACAGTATATTAACTGTAGTTCAAACTGTTTCAACAACTATATATTTCTGATTAATGGCTAAGTATGAGAGTAATGTAAAATTACATGTAAAACAAATTAAACATATAGCAAAGAGAAGAAACGTTATATACCTTTGGAGAAATAGGTTAAGGTGATAATGTAGGCTTAAATATGAGTGGGAAAAGGATGTAATGATAGCAAAAAGTATGAGAAAAAAGGTACATTATAGGGTCCTAACAGCTAGCACACACTAGATTTCCCCTAGAGTGGGATGATGTTGTCTGAGATGAGCTTGTGCTTATGCAAGAGGGAAAGATAGCACACACTAGCTTCCCCCACGGTGGGATTATGTTGTCCAAGATGAGTTCGTGCTTGTGCAAGAGGGAAATCTATCCAAGAGGGAAATCTATCGCGCGCTAGCTTTCCCCACTGGTGGGATGATGTTGTTCAAGATGCACTCATGCTTGTGCAAGAGGGAAAGTTAGCATGCCTAGTAGTGGGATGATGTTTTTCGAGATGCACTCCTACTTGCGCAAGGGGGAAAGCTAGAATGCACTAACTTTTCACCATGGTGGGATGATATTGTTCGCGATGCGCTCCTACTTGTGCAAGAGGGAAAGATAGCGAGTGCTAGCTTTCCCCCACGAACATATGGTGTTGTTGAAGATGCGCTCCTACTTGTCCAAGAGGGAAATATAGCATGTGCTAGCTTTCCCCCAAGGTGGGATGATGTTTTTCGAAATGTGCTCCTACTTGTGCAAGACGGAAAGCTAGCACGTGCTAGCTTTCCCCCACGATGGGATGATGTTTGAGATGTGCTACTGCTTGTTCAAGATGGAAATTTAGCATGCACTAGATTTCCCTCATGGTTGGATGATGTTATTCGATATGCACTTGTGCTTGTGCAAGAGGGAAAACTAACGCATGCTAGCTTTCCCCCATGGTGGAGTGATGTTGTTCAAGATGCACCTGTGCTTGTGCAAGAGGGAAAGCTAGCAAAGCTAACATGCACTAGCTTGCCCTCATAGTGGAATGATGTTTGAGATGCATTTGTGCTTGTGCAAGAGGGAAAGCTAGAACATGCTAGCTTTCCCTGTGGTGGCATGATGTTTTTCGAGATGCACTTGTGCTTGTGCAAGAGGGAAAGCTAGCATGCTCTAGATTTCTCCCACGATGGAATGATGTTGTTCGATATGTGCTTGCATTTTTGCAAGAGGGAAAGCGAGCATGCAATAGCTTTCCCCCATGGCAGAATGATGTTGTTTGAGATGCGCTTGTTCTTGTGCAATAGGGAAAGTTGACACACACTAGCTTCCCCCCATGGTGGAATGATGTTGTTCGAGATGCACTTGTGTAAGAGGGAAAGCTAGAAAGTTCTTGTGCTTGTGAAAGAGGGAAAGCTAGCAAGTGCTAGCTTTCCCCCACAGTGGAATGATGTTTTAGATGTGCCTGTGCTTGTGCAAGAGAGAAAGCTAGCATGCGCTAGTTTTCTGCCATGGTGGAATGATGTTGTTCGAGATGCACTTATGCTTGTGCAAGAGGGAGTGCTAGTAGGTGCAAGCTTTCCTCCACAGTGGAATGATGTTGTTCGAGATGCACTTGTGCTTGTGCAAGAGGGAAAACTAGCATGCACTAGCTTTCCTTGACGGTGGAATGATGTTGTTTGAGATGTGCTTGTTGTTGTGCTGGAGGGAAGGATAACATGTGCAAGTTTTCGTCCATGCTAGAATGGTGTTGTTTGAGATGCGCTTGTGTTTGTGCAAGAGAGAAATCTAGCACGCTCTAGCTTTCCCTCACAATGGAATGATGTTGTTCAAGTTGTGCTTGTGCTTCTGCAAGATGGAAATCTAACATATGATAGTTTTACCCCACAGAGGAATGATGTTGTTCGAGGTGCACGTGAAAGAGAGAAAGATACCACGCACTAGCATTACCCCATAGTGGAATGACGTTGTTCGAGATGAGTATATGCTTGTGCAAGAGGGAAATTTGGCATGCACTAGCTTTCCCCCATGGTGGGATGATGTCCGAGATGCATTTTTTCTTGGCGTGCTAGCTTTCCCCCATGGTGGAACGATGTTTTTCAATATGTTCTTCCATTTGTACTTATACAAGAGGGAAAACTAACATTCACTAGATTTTTCCCATGATGGAATGCTGGTGTTCGAAACACGCACGAGCTTATGCAAGAGGGAAATCTAACATGTGCTAGCTTTCCCCCATGGTGGAATAATTTTTTTCGAGATGCATTTGTGCTTGTGCAAGAGGAAAAGCTAGCATGCATTGGCTTTCCCTACGGTAGAATGATGTTGTTCAAGATGCATTTGTGCTTGTGCAAGAGGAAAAGTTAACAAGTGCTAGCATTCCGCCATGGTGTAATGATGTTGTTTGATATGTGCTTGTGCTTGTGCAAGAGGGAAAGCTAGCATGCTCTAGCCTTCCCCCATGTGTATTAATGTTGTTCGAGATGCGCTTTTTCTTTTGCAAGGGGGAAAGCTAGCACGCGCTAGCTTTCCCCCACAATGGAATGATGTTGTTCAAGATGCACTTGTGCTTTTCTAAGAGGGAAAGCTACCATGCGTCATCTTTTCCCCACAATGGAATGATGTTGTTCAAGATGCACTTGTGCTTTTCTAAGAAGGAAATTTACCACGCATCAGCTTTCCCCCACAATGGAATGAAGTTGTTCGAGTTTCATTTATACTTGTGCAAGAGAGAAATCCAACAGATGCTAACTTTTCTCCATAGTGGAATGATGTTGTTCGAGATGCACTTGTGTTTGTGCAATAGGAAAATCTAGCAAAAACTTGTTTTCCCCTATGATGGAATGTTGTTCGAGATGCACTTGTGCTTGTTTAAGAGGGAAAGCTAGCACACGCTAGATTTCATTGACGGTGGAATGATGTTGTTCAGGATGAGCTTATGCTTGTGCAAGAGGGAATACTAGCATGTGCAATCTTTCCTCCATGCTAAAATGATGCTGTTCGAGATGTGCTTGTTTATACAAGAGGTAAATATAGCACGCGGTAGCTTTCCCCCACAGTGGAATGATGTTGTTCAAGATGTGCTTGTGCTTCTGCAAGATGGAAAGATATCCTGCTCTAGTTTTACCCCACGAAGAAATGATGTTGTTCAAGATGTGCTTGTGCTTGTGCAAGAGAGAAAGCTAGCATGCACTAACTTCCACCCACAGTGAAATGATGTTGTTTGATATGCCTATATGCTTGTGTAAGAGAGAAATCTAGCACGTGCTAGCATACGCCCATGGTGGGATAATTTTCGAGATGCGCTGGTGCTTGTGGAAGAAGGAAAACTAGCACACGCTAGCTTTCCCCTAGGTTGGAGTGATGTTGTTCCAGATGTGTTTGTGCTTGTGCTTATGAAAGAGGGAAAGATATCTTGCGTTATTGTTTAACTACGGTGGAATCATGTTGTTCGAGGTGTGCTTGTTCTTGTGCAAGAGGGAAAGCTAGCATGCGCTGTCTTTCCCCCATGGTGGGATGATGTTGTCTGAGATGAGCTCGTGTTTTCACAATAGGGAAAGCTAGAAGGCGCTAGCTTTCTCCTAGAGTAGGATGATGTTGTGCTTGTGCAAGAGGGAAAGCTAACACACACTAGCTTCCCCCACGGTGGGATGATGTTGTCCGAGATGAGCTCGTTCTTGTGTAAGAGGGAAATCTAGCACGCACTAGATTTCCCCACTGGTGGGATGATGTTGCTCGAGATGCACTCCTGCTTGTGCAAGAGGGAAAGCTAGAATGACTAATGGTGGGATGATGTTGTTCGAGATGCGCTCCTAATTGCGCAAGTGGGAAATTTAGAATGCATTAAATTTTCGCCATGGTGGGATGATATTGTTCACGATGCACTCCTGCTTGTGCAAGAGGGAAATCTAGTGTGTGCTAGCTTTCCCCCATAGACAGATGATGTTGTTCGAGATGCGCTCCTACTTGCGCAAGAGGGAAATCTAGAATGCACTAACTTTCCGCCACGGCAGGATGATATTGTTTGCAATGCGCTCGTGCTTGTGCAAGAGGGAAAGATAGTGTGTGCTAGCTTTCCCCCACAGACGGATGATGTTGTTCAAGATGCGCTCCTGCTTTTGCAAGAGGGAAATCTAGCATGTGCGAGATTTCCCCCAAGGTGGGATGATGTTTTTCGAAATGTGCTCCTACTTGTGCAAGAGGGAAAGCTAGCACACGCTAGCTTTCCCCTACGATGGGATGATGTTTGAGATGTGCTCATGCTTGTTCAAGATGGAAATCTAGCACAAACTGGATTTCCCTCATGGTTGGATGATGTTGTTAGAGATGTGCTTGTGCTTGTGCAAGAGGGAAAACTAGCGCATGCTAGCTTTCCCCCACGGTGGAGTGATGTTGTTCAAGATGCATTGGTGATGTTGTTCAAGATGCACTAGTGCATGTGCTAGCTTTCCCTTACAGTGGAATAATGTTTGAGATGCATTTGTGCTTGTGCAATAGGGAAAGCTAGCACGTGCTAGCTTTGTTATCTTTCCCCCATGGTGGCATGATGTTTTTCGAGATGCACTTGTGCTTGTGCAAGAGGGAAAGCTAGCACACACTAGATTTCTCCCACGGTGGAATGATGTTGTTCGATATGTGCTTGTGTTTTTGCAAGAGGGAAAGCTAGCACACACTAGCTTTCCCCAATGGAGGAATGATGTTGTTTGAGATGTGCTTATGCTTGTGCAATAGCAAAAGCTGACACCCACCAGCTTACCCCCATGGTGGAATGATGGTGTTCGAGATGCGCTTGTTCAAGAGGGAAAGCTAGCATGTGCTAGCTTTCCCCCACATTGAATGATGTTTGGTATGAGCTTGTGCTTGTGCAAGAGGGAAAGCTAGCACATGCTAGCCTTCCCCCATGGTTGAATGATGTTTGGGATGTGCCTATTCTTGTGCAAGAGAGAAAGCTAACATGCGCTAGGTTTTTTCCATGGTAGAATGATGTTGTTCGAGATGCGCTTATGCTTATGAAAGAGAGAGTGATAGTAGGCACAAGATTTCCTCCACATTGGAATGATGTTGTTCGAGATGCACTTGTGTTTGTGCAAGAGGGGAAACTAGCATGCACTAGCTTTCCTTGATGGTGGAATGATATTGTTTGAGATGTGCTTGTTTTTGTGCTAGAGGGAAGGCTAACATGTGCAAGTTTTCGTCTATGCTAGAATGGTGTTGTTTGAGATGTTCTTGTGTTTGTGCAAGAGGGAAATCTATCACGCTCTAGATTTCCCCCATAGTGGAATGATGTTGTTCAAGTTGTGCTTGTGCTTATGCAACATGGAAAGCTAGCATATGCTAGTTTTACCCCACAGAGGAATGATGTTGTTCGAGATGCACTTGTGCTTGTGCAAGAAAGAAAGATAACACACACTAGATTTACCCCATAGTGGAATGACGTTGCTCGAGATGATTTTATTCTTGTGCAAGAGGGAAAGCTAGAAAACACTAGCTTTCCCCCATGGTGGGATGATGTTCGAGATGGGTTTTTGCTTGGCCTTCTAGCTTTCCCCCACGGTGGAATGATGTTTTTTGATATGTGCTTGAGTTTGTACTTATACAAGAGGGAAATATAGCATGCACTAGATTCTTCCCATGATGGAATGATGTTGTTCGAAACGCGCACGTGCTTGTGCAAGAGGGGAAGCTAACACATGCTAGCTTTCCCCCATGGTGGAATAATATTGTTTGATATTCATTTGTGCTTGTGCAAGAGGAAAAGCTAGCATGCATTGGCTTTCCCCACATTATAATGATGTTGTTCAAGATGCATTTGTGCTTGTGCAAGAGGAAAAGTTAACAAGTTCTAGCATTCCCCCATGATGTAATGATGTTTTTGGAGATGTGCTTGTGCTTGTGCAAGAGGGAAAACTAGTATGCCCTAGCCTTCCCCGATGGTGGAATAAAGTTGTTTGAGATGCGTTTGTGCTTTTACATGGGGGAAAGCTAGCACGCACTAGCTTTCCCCCACAATGGAATGATGTTGTTCAAGATGCACTTGTGCTTTTCTAAGAGGGAAAGCTACCACACATCAACTTTCCCCCACAATTGAATGATGTTGTTCGAGTTTCATTTATACTTGTGCAAGAGAGAAATCCAACAGATGCTATCTTTCCCCCACGGTGGAATGATGTTGTTCGAGATGCACTTGTGCTTTTGCAATAGGGAAAGCTAGCATAAACTAGCTTTCCCCCATGGTGAAATGATGTTGTTCGAGATGACCTTGTGCGTGTGCAGGAGGGAATGCTAACATGCCCTAGATTTCCTTCATAGTGGAATGATGTTTGAGATGCATTTGTGCTTGTGCAAGAGGGAAATCTAGCACATGCTATCTTTCCCCTGTGGTGGCATGATGTTTTTCGAGATGCACTTGTGCTTTTGCAAGAGGGAAAGCTAGCACATCCACGGTGGAATGATGTTGTTCGATATGTGTTTGTTTTTTTGTAAGAGGAAAAGCTAGCACACACTAGATTTCACCCATGGCGGAATGATGTTGTTTGAGATGCGCTTGTGCTTGTGCAATAGGGAAAGCTGCCACGCACTGGCTTCTCCCCATGGTGGAATGATGTTGTTCAAGATGCGCTTGTGCAAGAGGGAAAGCTAGCATGCACTAGATTTCCCCCACATTGAATGATGTTTGGTATGATCTTGTGCTTGTGCAAGAGGGAAAGCTAGCACATGCTAGATTTCCCCCACGGTGGAATGATGTTTGGGATGTGCATGTGCTTGTGCAAGAGAGAAAGATAGCATGAGCTAGTTTTTTTCCATGGTGGAATGATGTTGCTCGAGATGCGCTTATGCTTGTGCAAGAGGGAGTGCTAGTAGGTGAAAGATTTCCTCCATGGTGGAATGATGTTGTTCTAGATGCACTTGTGCTTGTGCAAGAGGGGAAACTAGCACGCACTAACTTTCCTTGACGGTGGAATGATATTGTTTGATATGTTCTTGTTCTTGTGCTAGAGGAAAGGCTAACATGTGCAAGTTTTCGTCCATGCTAGAATGATGTTGTTTGAGATGTGCTTGTGTTTGTGCAAGAGGGAAAGATAGCATGCTCTATCTTTTCCCCACAGTGGAATGACGTTGTTAAATTTGTGCTTGTGCTTCTGCAAGATGGAAAGCTAACATATGCTAGATTTACCCCATAGAGGAATGCTGTTGTTCGAGATGCACTTGTTCTTGTGCAAGAGAGAAAGATAGCACACACTAGCTTTACCCCATAGTGGAATGACATTGTTCGAGATGAGTATATGCTTCTGCAAGAGGGAAGATAGCATGCACTAGATTTCCCCCACGGTGGGATGATGTTCGAGATGCATTTTTGCTTGGCGTGCTAGCTTTGCCCCATGGTGGAATAATGTTGTTCGAGATGCGCTTGTGGTTTTGCAAGGGGGAAAGCTAGCATGCATTAGATTTCCCCCACAATGGAATGATGTTGTTCGAATTTTATTTATACTTGTGCAAGAGAGAAATCCAACAAACACCAGCTTTCCCCCACAGTGGAATGATGTTGTTAGAGATGCACTTATGCTTTTGCAATAGGGAAAGCTAGTAGAAACTAGTTTTCCCCCTTGGTGTAATGATTTTGTTCGAGATGAGCTTGTGCGTGTGCAGGAGGGAATCCTAACACGCCCTAGATTTCCTTCACAGTGGAATGATGTTGTCTGAAATGCGCTTGTCCTTATGCAAGAAGGAAATATAGCATGTGCTGGTTTTCCTTCACAGTGGAATGATTTTGTCTGAAATGCATTTCTTCTTGTGTAAGAAGGAAAGCTACCATGCGCTAGCACTCCTACATATTGGAATGATGTTGATCAAAATGTTCTTTTTCTTGTGCAAGAAGGAAAGCTAGCATGCACTGGTGTTCCTCCACAGTGGAATGATGTTCGAAATGCACTTCTGCTTGTGCAAGAAGGAAAGCTAGCATGCACCAATGTTCCTCCATAGTGGAATGATGATGTTCGAAATGCGCTTTTTCTTGTGCAAGAAGGAAAGTTAACATGCGTTAGCTTTGCTCCATAGTGGAATGATGTTTTTTGAAATGCATTTGTTTTGTTTAAGAAGGAAAACTATCACGCGTTAGCTTTCCTCCATAGTGAAATGTTGTTGTTCGAAATGCGCTTGTGCTTGTACAATAAAGAAACCTAGCACGCATTAGCTTTCCTCCACAGTGGAATGTTGTTGTTCAATTTGCGTTTGTGCTTGTGAAATAAGGAAACCTATAACACAATAGCTTTCTTCCATAGTGGATTGTTGTTTGAAATGTGCTTGTGTTTGTGCAAGAAGGAAAACTAGCACTCTAGCTTTCTTCCACAATGGAATGTTGTTGTTCGAAATGTGTTTGTGATTGTGCAAGAAGGAAAACGAGCATGCAATAGCTTTCCTCCACCGTGGAGTGATGTTTTTTGAAATGTGCTTGTATTTCCTCCACCATGGAGTGATGTTGCTTGAAATGCACTTGTATTTCCTCCACCGTGGAGTGATGTTGTTCAAAATTTAGCACACACTAGCTTTCCCACAGTGTAATGATGTTGTTTGAGATGTGCTTGTGCTTTTGGAAGAGGGAAAGCTAGCACACGCTAGCTTTCCCCAATGTTGGAGTGATGTTTTTTGAGATGCGTTGGTGCTTTTGCAAGAGGGAAAGCTAGCACTAGATTTCCCTCACGGTGGAATGATGTTGTTCGAGATGAAATTGTGCTTGTGAAGAAGGGAAAAAGCTAACACATGCTAGCTTTCCCCCACGGTTGAATAGTATTTTTCGAGAAATGCTTTTGCTTGTGCAAGATGTAAAGTTAGCATGCGCTAGCTTTCCTCCATGGTGGAATGTTGGGATTAGAACTCGGGTGGAGAGGATAACAATTATTATTTCAATGGCTCAAGCTATACCTAATCGATTAGTCCAAACCAAGCTACTTCTAAAAATTTTCCATTTATTGCCACAATCTATTCTACAAATATGTTGTTGTTGAAATTTTTTTGTCCAATATCTTCTATCATGTTGAAAAAACTAGTATGCATCTAAATCCACCATTGTTCTGTTATTCCTCCCATAACACCATTTTATTGAGAGGAATATGGAGTTGTAAATTGTCTCATTATGTTAGCTTTCTTGCAAAAGAACTTGAGGGCTCCAACTACTTTTTAGCCATTGCTTGAAATTGTGGAAAAACACTAAATGCACCAACCATTTTAGACTAATAAATACAAGTTTTTCTGCTAAAAGCATCAAGGAAAGCTCTAAAAAAATTCATCCCACCAACATATTCTACATATTTAGGACTGCAAATATCATTGTGCACTAAATCTAGAACCCCACATTCTAGTGTAGACATTGTGCTTTCTAATTTTCTTGTCAATTGCACAATATTCATAAGTCCAAATTAGAATCATTTGTTTTGGCTCATCATCCCATTTACTATGTTTTTGTTTTTCATTTCTAATAGAGTTTTGGCATTCACATGAAGAAACCTCTAATGACACTAGTCCACAAACTATTTTCTATAATAGATGATGCATCTTATAAATTTAACTTTAAAACATATAAATTCCCTTCTTAGGAGCATGTAAACAAACATTCCTTGCATGGTTCTTCACAATGCCAATTTTTTTTAGTGGAATTTAACATTCTAGACAAAATCTATTATTTTTGCAATAGATTTCAAATCTCTTGCCAAATTTGGCACATGCAAAACTCCTTGCATAATATTCCTCCATTAGCAATAGGGACTTGCAACTCTCCAACGTTATATACTTTATGGCAGCTTTTATCTCTGAACTAGATAATTCTATTCATGTAAAGATGGAAATAAATATGGAGCAATTTTTACTTCCTTGTCATGTGCTATGTCATTCCTAAGTATATAGTGTTTCAAAGAAATCTTAGTCATTGGAGTTCTCCATATCAACTTTAAAATCTTGATCATGTTGATTTCTACGGATGACAAGATGAAACAATGCAATCTTTCACTTCCAATAGTCTCTTTGTATGTGCCCTAGCATATGACAATAATTGCACCTTATATTTTTCTTGTTCTTATATTTTTGTGGTTTCTTGCCACCCTGTTGTTGGCATGTAGTATGGCCTTACATTACTTCATAAATTGTTTCATTTTGTTTCTTTTGCACCCATTTTTGTTACTCTTTCAACATGGCTTTGTTGGAAAATATTTTGTTTCCCCTTTATTTTGGCATAGAAAGCAACTTATCCCCCAATGTTGGTGATCTTGCATCAATTCTTCTATTTTCTTCTAACAATGCATCAAAAACCATCTCAAAATATGAATTTTCTCTGTTCAACATAAGTTATTATTTTCAAAGTATAAAATGATTGTGGCAATGACTTCAATAAAATTAGAAATGTTGGGATTGTAAGACTTTATAGTCATCCCTAACACTAGCAAAATGGGAAAATAAATTGAGTAAAAAAATGTGATCACTCATACCTTTTCCCTCCACATAATTCATGTTATAAATTTTTGTATGGAAGTACATTACCTATTTTGGACTAAATAGTACTACATCTTTTCGTTGTTCTTATAATTCTTGGTGTCTATTTGAATATTATTACAAAATGTGAGTTCTATTATGGACATTGCTTTATCCTCTTCCTAAATATTGAACTTAATCCTTACTAGTAGTAGGAGGACTTGGTTTCCATATTGGTTTCATTAGCAATACCAATTTCACCTTTCCCTTTCAAAGCCATGTTAGGTTAATCATTGAGTGCTTGTAGTTTATTGTGGCACATGGTTTTAGCCCATGGTTTTCATGTGATGGCAGTTTATTTAAGAGGCTTATTGTCTACATTATAATGTGTCTCAAATGGATGGTGTTGGTTGAATTGGGCATGGTCTTGGTTGACTTGGTCAAGGGTACTGAATATATCTTTGTGCGGTTTTCTTGGGTTTGGATTTACACATTAGATATGGTATTTTATCTATGTGTGCACGCTTGTGTTTATGTCTCTCTTGTAGGTGTAAAATTTCATACGGTATTGGAGCCTAGGTAGGATTGGAATCTCTAGAGAGAGTGGTTTGTGAGATTGAGAGCCTTAGGTTGATGTCAACATAGAAAAAGTGGGGTTCTTAAAAGCAATCGGGGGAAAAGTTCTCATGGCTAATGAGAATGTCATTTCTAGAGAATATCTACATGATGGTATTGGGTTAAGAGAACTTTTTCATTTGGTGGGAGATTTTGTTATGCCTTACAACACCCTAAGGTTTTACCTAAGGAGCTCTATAATATGACATAATTTATTTTGAAGCTAAGAAATTGAGAAGCACACAATTTTTTTTTTTTTTTGGCTTGAAGGCACATCATAAGAATGGGCATGGTATATATGCGATGGGATGACCAATGGATGATATGCCAAGTTCATATAGTTGCAATTCAAATCAATCCTCTCCTTTCTTCTTTTGTAAATTTTCTTATGAGCACAATTCATACACATACAACAATAAAACAAGTGCCATCTCCATAGTTAAATAGGAACTTGGTGGTTTGATGTGAGTTGATATTTTTCATTCTTTGATACTACTTGGATCTCTAATTGTGTGTAATTTGTATTTAGAGTGCCTTTTGGTGGATGGCAGGAAAAAGGTTTTTCATTGTGTAAAAAATCACTAGCACACCATTTTTAATTATTGCAACTATATTACTTTTTTGAAGGTTGTGTTTTTGCTAAAATGTAAGAGACACTTTACATCATTTAACCTTAACTACAAATTACAATTCAATTGTGTGTTACAGAATTCATAGGAGTTACTATGGAAAATATAATTTTGACAAAATGGGACTATGTTGAACTCATCATTAATGGTCAAGTTATTGGGCTAGGAAGAGTTGAATCTACAGACACTGGGACTTATTGTGGTAGAGAAAGGTTTAATGTAGGTTATGTTACAGTTTTGATAATTGATTTCACTCAACCACATATGATTGTGGACGATGTTGATGAAGGGGACATACATCCATGGAAGATCATAGATTTGAGGCACATCATAGGTAAATCAAAATCTCAAAGCATGTGTTAAGTGTTATTGCTAGTATATTGAATGCTTGTTTTAGAAAATACTATTAAGTGTTATTGATAGTATAATGAATGTTTTTTTTTATAGCAAATACTGAGTTTCTTTAATTTTGTGTACAGATGCAAATGTTTCTTCTGCATTTTCTATTGGAGACAAGGTAGATCTTCTACAATCTGGAGTGAAGGTAGGCGAGGGCTCCATATTCAATACAAAACTTGGTCATAAGGTGCATGGAAGGATGGTAAATAAAGGATGCATAGTGGTTAAAATTGAGAAGCTGTTAAAACATGATGCTACTCTACCACATCCAATGAGATTTGAGCATACACTAGGGGATGCATTGGAATATTATGAGAGTTGGACATAATCAAATTTGGAATGCCATTGTCATGATCATCCCACAAATATAATTTTGACAAAAGGGGACTATGTTGACCTCCTAATTAATGGTCAAGTTATTGGGCTAGGAAGGGTTGAATATACAGACACTGTGACTTATTGTGGTAGAAAAAGGGTTAATGCAGGCTATGTTACAGTTTTGATAATTGATGTCACTCAACCACATATGATTGTGGAAGATGTCGATGAAGGGGACATACATCCATGGAAGATCATAGATTTGAGGCACAACATAGGTAAATCAAAATCTCAAAGCATGTGTTAAGTGTTATTGATAGTATATTGAATTTTTATTATAGAAAATACTATTAAGTGCTATTGATAGTATACTGAAAGTTTTTTTAGGAAATACTGAGTTTCTTTAATTTTGTGTACAGATGAAAATGTTTCTTTTGCATTTTCTATTGGAGACAAGGTAGATCTTCTGCAATATGGAGTGAAGGTAGGTGAGGGCTCCATATTCAATACAGATCTTTTTCATAAGGTGCATGGAAGGATGGTAAAGAAAGGATACATAGTGGTTAAAATTGAGGTGGTGTTAAAACATGATGTTGCTCTACCACATCCAATAGGATTTGAGCATACACTAGGGGATGCATTGGAGTCTTATGAGATTTGGACATAATCAGATTTGGAATGTCATTGTCATGATCATCCCACAAATATAATTTTGACAAAAGGGGACTATGTTGACCTCCTAATTAATGGTCAAGTTATTGGGCTAGGAAGGGTTGAATATGCAGATGCTGGGACTTATTATGGTAGAGAAAGGGTTGATGCAGACTATGTTATAGTTTTGATAATTGATGTCACTCAACCACATTTGATTCTAGAATATATTGATGAAAGGGACATAAATCCATGGAAGATCGTGGATTTGAGGCACAACATAGGTAAATCAAAATATGAAATCATGTGTTAAGTGTTATTGATAATATATTGAATGTTTATTTTAGCAAATATTGTTAAGTGTTATTGATAGTATACTAAATGGTTTTTTAGAAAATACTAAGTTTCTTTAATTTGGTGTATAGGTGAAAATATTTCTTCTGCATTTTCTATTGGAGACAAGGTAGATCTTCTACAATGTGGAGTGAAGGTAGGGGAGGGATTTGTATTCAATAAAGATCTTGGTCATAAGGTGCATGGAAGGATGGTAAAGAAAGGATGATAGTGGTTAAAATTGAGAAGGTGTTAAAACATGATGCTCCTCTACCACATCCAACAAGATTTGAGCATACACTAGGGGATGCATTGGAATCTTATGAGATTTGGCCAGAATCAGATTTGGAACATCATTGTCATGATCATCCCACAAATATTCCCAAAGATAAGGTTACATTCACATGTAAAATGTTTTTTCTTACACATGGATGCACAGGAGAAAGCATGTGCATTGCTAAAGGAATGATAGTTAATGTCTAGGAGGATGACATGGTTGAGGGTGAAACACTAGGTAAAATAGACTTCGGTGTTTGCGTGGAAGAGATACATAGAAATTGTGAAAGATGTAGGATAGGGGATAAGTCTATACACTGTTTGGTTAGATGGCCAATAAATAAATTGGTGGACAAAAAAGGTGAGATGTTAAGGGTCAAGGAAAAGTTCAAGGAAACACCCAAGGAAATGGTGATATGGGATGTGATAGAGGACACAAATCCCTTAGAAAAATGTGATGGGGATCTTTATAATGAAATAAATGTGGACTCAAATGATATGCATGTAACGAGGCCATATAAAAAGATTAAACGAGTTATGGCTACAAAAAAAGTTGCAAAATGTCAAACAAGGATAGATGAAGGGAAACAAATCTGACTTTTGGCAGCAGATGAATGTTGTAAAAAAGATTGTCTTCAACATGTGGATAGGAAGGCCATTCCAGTTGCTAGAAGGAGTATGGAACACATAAATAAAAATGGTATTCCGGAATTTGTCTTGAATTCACTTCTTTCAAACACAGTCATGTCAAAAAGCCATGGCCATGGCCTATCTCCTATTGTTAGAAAAGTAAAGGAAATGAGATTTAATGGTAATATTATTTGTAAGAAAGCGTGGTACAAGATACATAAGATTCCTCAAAGCACCTTCTATAAGTACAAACATTATTTCCAGCATGGACACATCAAAGCCATTCATGGTAACACCAACACATGTAAAGCATGTGCACATATCGTGGTAGCCATAGAAATATTACACAAAATTGTAATGGATAATTCAGATTATTCACCAAACCAAACACGTCAAGTTGAAAAATATGGAAGGTTTTCTCCTGTAAGATTGTTTCCTTCTACTTACACACAAAGTTCTTTGTTAAATGAGATCAATGAGGCTCTTCAAAAACTCAATTACCCATCAATATCACAATCAACAATGAGCAAGATCTGGAATACTCGTTTTCGAGATGTGGCATTCTCAAAGAATACCAACTTTAGTAAATGTAGTGAATGTATCGTGTTGAAAGCATAGATGAAGTCAACAACTACAAAAGAGTTGGAAGAAATGGCACGAGGTGGATTGAACACACATAACAAGACTACTACATGTGGAAGATATTGCTACTATACCCATATAATTATGTTAGAGCGGTTTCCAAAGGAGTTTTTGAGCATTATCCATGATAAAATGGAAAAAAAAAGACTTCAATCCAAAGGCTGCGTGTCAAATCGAAATCTATTGTAGGAACAAACTTGGGTTTGTCATTGACAGGTATGCTAACACATGGGCTTAATACAGGAGGTTTTGGTCATTTCTCCCTACCATTTATACACATGGGATCACAATTTACCATTACATCCGTTGCAAAGTTCTTGAGGGACCTTGAAGACCCATACCTTGATATGTATGGTGATTTTCTTTATGAGAGTGGAAGTTCTAGAAACCCACTCTCAAATGCATTACTAGACGATAATATTTACTCAAAATGTAGAGTGTACAAGTATGATTTTCTATCTCATAGAATATCAAAAAATCAGAATGTTGATTTTAAACCTCTTCCTCCACATTTGTTGTTACAGTTGGACAATGCAACAAGTGATAATAGGAATCATTATCTTTTCATGTTTCTATCACTTTTAACTGCACTTGGTGTCTTCAACACTATTGAGGTTGGTTTCTTTCTTGTGGGACACACACATGAAGACATATATGGAACCTACAGAAGAGTGTCTTCCAACTTGAAAAGTAAAGACATATATTCTTTACCTATAATCATGGATACATATCACACGATTGAAGAAAAATGAGTTTTTCCACCTACACTGATTGACAAGGTGTATGACTTCAAAAGTTTCCTTAATGGATACATCAAGGAGGGAAAAAAATGCACTAGTTGGACATCTTAATGTCCAATACTTCCAATTTATTGTACTCAATGATGTTCTAGTACTAAGGTACAAAGAATCCATTAGAGATATTGAGTGGTCAGAACCAATTGAGTTGTGGAATGTAGATGAGGAAGGTTGACCTAAATTGCCCATTGGGGAGCCATATTTCTTAGGTCCCAAAGATAATTATGTCTATTTAAAAGAACTAAAGGAAGGAATAACATCATACATAAAAATGTGGAAAGACACTATCGTCAATGATGATTCACCAATTGTTACAGAGGAATGGAAAAATAAAGTAGTGTATTGGGAAAGAGTTCTTGGTACATTAGATGAAATCTACAATGATCATACAATAGTGGAAGGAAGTGATTCATATTCTAAGGATTTCTGGCCCAAGACAAACCAAATTGTCAATGCTAACTGTAATGCACTCTATGTAATCTCAAGTATTATAGATGGTGATTTTGATAATGTGACAAATGAACCAGTATATGTTGGACCCAAGTGCAACAAGCCAAAGCCAACATTCGATCCTATGATTGATGTTGAAAAACAAAAGATGTTGCTAGTTAGATTAGGAAACGAGGATGAAGGGGAGATGATTTGGATGGAAAAATCCACCTCAGATATCTTCCAAGACGATCAAAGTGAGACTCTTCATGTAAAGGTTGATTGGTGGAAGCCTAGTTCAGGGAAATAGGCAGGAAAAATATTAGCACAATATTGGGTACCAAATCCTGATGACACAGAACTTGAATCTATTCCAATTAATACCATTGTTTGGGAATGGATGCCAAAGAAAGAACATTGCAGGAAAACCAAGATAAACAAATGTGGTGTAGAAGTTGTACTTGATCTACTTGATTGGATACCATGAGATCCTGTGGAGATGATTCATGAATGTAATTTTGTCCTTTGAAGGATCTAATAATATACATGAAGATACACTTTCAATCTTTGTTGTATATCAAATATTATTTTCATATTATTTTTTGAGGAGTTTTATATTATCTAATACATATATGCAAATTTTGGCTCAACTTCAATGTATTCATGTGACAATGCTTTATGCAAATTACACGACATCATTCAATATTTAACTTTTCAATGCTTTGTTTATATCAACATAATTTCTCACTATATCAACTTTGCATAATCAAATCCATTAATGCACTTAAAAACATTTTCTAGATTTGGTCTATTAACTATATTGAAGTAGCTAATTAGTATTATTTTCAATATAAAAAGTTTAAACACTTCTTGAATAGATACTAGACTCTTGCAATATAGTCTCAAGTGAGTTTTCCCAAATATTCGTTATTATATTTTATATAAATCAAATTGTACTACTATGTTGCATTCTAATTCATAATAATTTGATTTTGATACTTAAATAACTTGCAAACTTTAAAGTGGTGTGAACATTATACTCAAGACAGATAAAATAGTTACTTAGTATCAATTATCAAAATGATTAATAATAGTAACAAACAAACACAATTACTATGTCGTTAAACAAATTTATAGGTAAGAAATTTCTTACACAAACTATTATTCATGAGTCAATTTTTGATAAACTTTTCTTTAATACAGAGATACAAATATTAATGATAATAGAAATCATGTAAAGAATCTAAGTTTTAGAGGAATATTAATATGTTGTTTTCTGTATAATATGTTCAAACACTTCATGAATAAACATTGAGCACTTGCAATATTTAGTTCACTCACTTTTCTGTGTCCCCTCCAGTATTTGAAAAAAATCAAATTGTACTACTTTGTTGCTATTCTAATTCTTAATTGATTTTGATTGTTAAAATTTTTAATAATAAACATTGAAGACATTATTAAGAACAATGTCATGTAAGAAATTTCTCATATATTAATTTATTATTGAACAAAAATGCAAATAATAATAGAAATAAATTTTGTTGCTATTCTAATTCATCATTTATTTTGATCAATTCAAGGGTAAACCTAGACTTAATAATGAAATATTTTCTCTTGTGGACTTTAAAAAGGCGCCAACTTCCTATAATAAAATATAGTACTCTGAATACAATATTAACATCATTGTCATTAAATAACTTTATAGATAAGAAATTTATCAAAAAATTAAAAATAAACACTGAACACATTATTAAGATCAGTTTCATTAAATAACTTTATAGGTAAGAAATTTCTCATATATTAATCTATTATTGATGAAGTAAACCTGGAGAGGTACTTAGTTTTTAATACAAAAATACAAATAATAGTAGAAATAAATTTTGTTGCTATTCTAATTCATAATTTATTTTGACCAATTCAAGGGTAAACCTAGACTTAATAATGAAATATTTTCTCTTGTGGACTTTAAAATGACACCAACTTCCTAAAATAAAATATATTACTCAATACAAAAAATATTAGTTACTATGACAATAATTAAAAATGCTATAATAATGAACACATTAGTATTATGTCATTAAAGAGATTTATATGTCACTTGAAAATGGTGCCAATCTCCTAGGCATACTATAGTACCTCAAAGTTGAGATTGTTACTATAATATCAATTTATAACTAAAATCTAGGTTAATAATAGTAATAGACATTGATTATTAATGACATTTAATAAATTTAGGGTGAGGAATTTCTTACAAATCTATTATTCATAATGTAATCCTTTATCAACTTAGCTTTTAATAGAAAATATACATAATAATAATAGAAATAAATTGTGTTGTTATTCTAATTTATAATTGATTTTGATTGTTAAAACAATAAACTTAAT